>BRDA01004913.1:0-18741 GCA_036984385.1 Crenuchus spilurus
GATAAATTGTGATATCGGATTAATGATTCAATATATTGTAATATAATGGATAGCTGTTGGCTGGATTATTTTGGTTGATGGACTTTTCTCAGTCCAGCAGTGATACTCTGCTGTTTCTGATCCACTCAACACACACTAACACACCATCACCACATCAGTGTCAATGCAGTGCTGAGAATGGTCCACCACCCAAAAAATACCTGCTCTGTGTTGGTCCTTGGATAAAAATGGAGTTTAGAGTTAGAGAGTCCAGAAAACCTGATGTGATGATTTTCATAAATCTTCAGATTTATGAAGAAATGACATAAAAATTTGTCATGTTTTTTTTCTTTGAAATCTATTGTTTCAGTCATGTTTTGGCGTAATTATTTTCTGTATTTTATGTTGATTCACTTTTATTCTGATAATTTTTCTCTTTTAATTCTACTGATTTGTCTTTGTATGTCAACCTTTAGAGCACTTTGAATGACTGTAGTGTATGAAAGGTGCTATATAGATACATTTGCATCACCTTTAATTTTCATTTGTTTAGAATCAGACTAATGCAGCCTTATGTCGGACGGCCTACTCGGATGGAGATAAAAGCAGTGACCAACGTGTTCTTTTTCTCTTTTTTTGAGAAGTGTAATGTTTTCTTAGCTCCTCTTTTGTCTCCATTTGCATCCTATTTGGCAGGAAATGCTGTCTTTGACCGTCCCATCTGCCGCTGCCACATGATATGTGAAACGTCGTGGTGCTGTCACATTCACGACGTTCTGAGTTTTGTTGTCTTTGGACTTCCCAGCAGCCATGTGCTTCCATTACATTTAGGTTTGTGTCTGTGCTGACCTTCAGCGTCTTTGTCCTATTCTCACAATTGTTTTGTCACCTGGATGAGAAAAGAAGTGCCAGTCAGGCTTGTCTGAGACACAACGAAGGCCAAAAAAAAAAAGAATCCATAAAAGAAAGTGAAATGAATTCCATCTGAGTGTGGCGCAGCGGCTGCAAGCTCAGGCAGATCACTCAGAAATGCCCATAGACTGAAAGTAAAGCCGGGCTGCCTTTGTTTTTGCTCTGGCCTTGGTGTTTTTTGTAGCGCTGCTCGCTGTCTGTCTCTCTGCCTGCTAACCTTTCCTCCAGCTCCGCTCTGTCAACTCAGATGAAGCTGTAGAGACATTTCAGCTTTTATTCTGAAGTGGGTGGTCACTGAGGTGTCTAGAGCACAGACTGTCCAGTTTAGCTGGCTAGCAAACTCAACTCAAACTGTGTTGTTTATTAATCTCAAATACTTTCACTTATGTGGCTCGGGCTCTACAGCTGGACAATATGAGCTCAAATGTATATCACTGTATTTTCCACTGGTATCACAATATCATAGACAGATTAAATATAAACTTTTGTAGTGATAGACTGATTAATCTGGCCAAGATTGATGAGCACTGGCTGATCATTTTTAAATAATCAGCCTGCACTCATGTAAACAAAAATGGCTAATTTACAGGCACATCTGTATAGGTTTATCAGTGTAGCTGCCAGGGAACAAAGGTTAGAGCTCTCCCAGTGTCAATTACCACCTTTATTTTTAAAAATCCGCTTTTTTCTCACCTGCATTCTTAAAAACACACCAGCTTTGAGTTTAAGCTTGTATTCTTCAAAGCACACCAGCTTTGAGTTTAAGCTTGCATTCTTCAAAACACACCAGCTTTGAGCACACCTGTATTCTGAACTCACACCCGCTTTGAGCACACTAGTATTCTCAAAAATACAGCCACTTTGAGCATACATGTATTCTAAAAATACACCCCCTTTCAGCTCATCTGTATTCTTAAAAACATATCTGTTTTGAGCGCACCTGTATTCTAAAAACACACCATCTTTGAGCTTAAGCTTGTTTTTTTTAAAAAAAAACATACCAGCTCTGAGCACATGTGTATTCTTCAAAACACATCCACTTCAAGCTCAGCTGTATTCTATTGATATGTTCTGTCTATATCCATGAGCTTTTGGAGAACATGCACAAAGCACAGACAGAAGACTCCTCATCTGTATCCATATCTGTATTTTATGTTGAGCATAAATGAGCCTTAAGGGCACACCTTGCCCATTGCTTATAGTATCACAATACATTGCATCATGTACTGCCTGGCCAAAAAAAGGTCACACACACTAATATTTATTTGGACCACGTTTAGCTTTGATTGTTTCCACAAGATTCTGCAATGTCACAACATTTATTTCTGTACAGAGTTGCATTAATTTGTCGTCAAGATCTTGTACTGATGATGGGAGATTTGGACCAGTGCGTAAAGTCTTCTCCAGCACATCCCAAAGATTCACAATGGGGATCAGGTCTGGACCCTGTGGTGGCCAATCCATGTGTGAAAATGATGTCTCATGCTCCCTGAACCACTCTTTCAAAGTTTGAGCCCAATGAATCCTGGCATTGTCATGTTGGAGAATGCCAGGCCCATCAGGGAAGAACAAATCCATTGATGGAATAACCTGGTCATTCAGTATATTGAAGTAGTCAGCTGACCTCATTCTTTGGGCACATAATGTTGCTGAACTTGGACCTTACCAACTGCAGCAACCCCAGATCATAGCACTGCCCCCACATGGATGTGCAGTAAGCACTAGGCATGATGGCTGCATCTCTTCAGCCTCCTCTCTTCTTACCCTGATGTGCCTATCACTCTGGAACAGGGTAAATCTGGACTCCTCAGACTACATGACCTTCTTCCATTGCTCCACAGCACAGTCTTTATGCTCCATAGCAAATTGAAGCATTTTAGCTGCTTAGCCTCACTGATAAATAGTTTTCTTAAGTCCACACAGCTGTTTAGTCCCAATCCCTTGAGTTCCCTTCACATTGTGCAGGTGGAAATGCTATTACTTTCACTCTTAAACATAACCCTGAGTTCTATTTTTGATTTTCTACTATTTGATTTCACCAAACGTTTACGGTAAGTGATCACTGATCACAATCATTCAAGATTTTTTTCCAACCACATTCTTTTTTGGAAGTTGTTTCCCCCATTGTCCTTCCACTTTGTAATAATTTGCTGGACAGTTCTTAACCCGATTTTAGTAGTTTCCTCATCTCCTTAGAGGTTTTCTCTGCTTGATGCATGCTAATAATTTGACCCTTCTGAAACAGATTAACATCCTTTCCACGACCACAGAATGTGTCTTTCGACATGGTTGTTTAACAAACGAGAAGCTACTCACTGCATCAGTGAGGGTTAAATAACTTGTGGTCAACTGAAACATAATCACCCATGCTGTAATTATTAAATAGGAGGCTCTTACCTATTTGCTTTGTTAAATCCAGATGGTGAAATTTTTTTTGGTCAGGCAGTGTATTATATTGTAACTAGTGATAGACTGATTAATAGGGTCGATTATGGCCAATTTTAGATCATCTGCATCAGCCGTTTTTAAACAATAAGTCTGTGCTTACAAAGTCAGTAAACAAAAATAGTTCATTTACAGGCACATCTGCAGGCAGACTTAATGGTGTAGCTGCTGTAGAACAATTTTAGAGCTCCACCTAGTGTCAACTTCACCACCCATTCAAACAGATGAAGACATGACTATATCTATCCTTTTGTCATAAGTCAACACTTAGTTTTATTTATTTATTTATTTTTTCAGATGCAAAAAAGAAGCAACATAATATATATCGACCATTGGCAATCCTGCACTCTAAATATTGTCATCAGCCATAGAAAAAGCCATAGTAGTCGAGCATCGGCCATTGAACAAACCACATTGTTTGAATATAGGCCAATGAACAACCCATATTGGTTGTGTATCAGCCTTTGAACAATCCATATCAGTTGAGCATTGGCTATTGAACAACCCATATTGCTTGAGCCTCAGCCATTGAACAACCCCTATCGGTCAAGCATTGGCCACTGAATAACCCATTTAGGTCAAGCATTGGCATTTGAACAACCCATATTGGTTCAGCATTGTCAATTTAATAACCCATATCAGTTGAGCATCAGCCATTGAAAAACCGATATTGGTCACACAATGGCCATTGAACAATGCATATCAGTCAAGTATTGGCCTTTGAACAACCCATATTGGTTGAGCATTGGCAATTGAATAACCTATATCAGTGGAGCATCAGCAATTAAACAACCCATATCAGTCGTACATTGACCATTGAACAACCCATATTGATTGCAAATTTGCCATTGAACAACCCATATCTGTTGAGCATTGGTCATTGAACAACCCATATCTGTTGAGCATTGGCTATTGAACAACCCATATCTGTTGAGCATTGGTCATTGAACAACCCATATTGGTTACATCAACCCATTTTGGTCGATCAATATTTGCAACCACTGTATTGTGATATGTATTGTATCGGCAGGTTCTTACCAATACAAGGACCTTTTTATGGTGTCACCAGTGTGCACAGGAGAGCAAAATGACAGCTTCTTGTTAAGAAGTCTTGAGAGTTGAAGAATCTGTAAATATTTACGCAGTGCATGCGAGTGTGCCTTTGGCCTGAGTTCTAGCTTTTGTATTTGTTCAGCATTGTGTTGAGCTGCCTCTTGGGTTTTGGGCCTGAAGTGTGAAGCTTGCTGAAAGCTGTACACCGTACTTTGCTCGTGCTGTCCTTAAATGACTTTCCTTCTGTCTCACACCCTTCCCCCGCCTCCGAGAGTCTCCTTCTCTGTAACTGTAGCCCGTTTTCTCTACCCTCCCTTCCTCCCTCCCTCGCTCCTTCCCTCCCTCTCTCTTTCTCTCTCTTTGCCTGCGACGTATAGATGCTGCATTGATTGCACACACACACACTCACACACACTCTCCCGCCTTTTCCTTTCATCACTGATACAGTGGAGCTGGACTGCAGCAGCACTTGTTGAATTCAGCCAAAGAAAGCAGACACATATACCAAGGAGAGAGAAAAAAGGGGGTGAGAGACATTTACAAAGCATTAGCTTTGAGACTTTTCCTCTTCTCCGGACCATTCCGTAGCTCTGCGGTCAACGTGGTACCATCCCGGGCTGAGCAAAGACGGGGCAGGTCAGACTTTTTTTATGATGGCGGGATTGAAAAGAGGAGTGTATGTGGGGGGGGGGGTGTAAGGGGCGGGGTGAGGGTGGTGGTGTTAGGGGTGTGTAGGCCTTTCAGTTACTGTTCCTGGAAATCTGCTGCAGCACATTTCACAAGAGTGTAACTCGTGTTCATGAGATGTTTAAACGTTTTTTTGTCATTGGCATGCTTACTGTTAATGCCTCCACGCTCAACATACAGTTTATATCATCTCTATGTTTATGATGACTATGTTTATGGTGATTTGAACTTAATATTTGAACAAAATATGACTTTAAACAGCTTTACAGTGTTTGTCATTGACATATATATCATTATTACCATTTCTAATATATATATATATATATATATATATATATATATATATATATATATATATATATATATATATATATATATATATTATTAATATGTTATGACTCATTGTAGCAGGTAGGTACGATTTAGTTATTTCAACAAATGAAATGGCTTTTGAAAGACAAATATTATATAGTTTATGTTATATACTGTGGGGTATCAGCTGTGTTTTGGATAAAGCAAAAAATATTAAGTCCAAATTTTGCACAAAACTGTCACTTCAAAATGATAAAACTGCAATGTTAAAATAATTTTTTGCATTTGTCATTGACACAGATAATGTTATTGCCACATCTAATATCAATGTTATTATTCATTGACTATATTTGAAATAAAGAGGAAAGTGTGGAAAATTGTGTTTTTCACACCAAAAAATGGCTTTTAAAAGTAAAAACTGTGTTTATCTGATGTTCTTCCATTCGTCCGAATTTTGTACCAAAGTTTTACTTTAAAATGATAACACTGTAGTGTTTATAAGACATTATTGCATTTGTTGATGTCACAGACATAATTACTACTACAGATTGTAATAAATAATATATCAATGACGCATTGACTATATATGAGATAAAGAGGAAAGTTTTGATTTTGAATAGTTTTGAATAGACTTGGCATTATTATAAAGTTGATGTTATATGCTGTGGTGAATAAGTTATATTACACTTACACTTTTGACATTTTTCACTCCAATAATCAATAAATACTAAACCGTCAGTCTAAGAAGCACAACTTCTAAATGCTAAACAATGCTAACTATGAGGTTCTTGTAATGCTAACATTATGACACCCAAAACAGATTATTTGACTTCATTTGATGTCATTTGACTTAGTTTATAGAATATTTATCTAAAGCTGGTCAGTAGTCTGAAAAACTTTGTTTTTCTCTGGTGTAAAACTGTAGACTATGCTACAGATTAGCCAGTAGCTAGCTAGCTAATTTTAAGCTGTAGGCAGTGATTTTTCCCCAAGCACTTTTTTACAATAAGAAATCGTGTAAATATATGTAAATATTCTGGCACCACCAATAGCTTGTATTGTTCATAGTATTTTAAAATACAGCATATATAAAAAGATTAATTAATTTCAGTTTATTTCATTAATTTATTTTATTAAGCATGGTGTTGTATACAGGTAATAGCATGATGGTCGAGCACCAAACTAGATTAATGTCAAAAATATTGACTGACACTGAGACACTGATATCAAGGACCAAAATCTTTGATCATGGAGCAATTCAAGTGTTGAAGTACCAATGGACCGTGATATGTGTTATTTGTGACATGTGACTAAAATAAGCAATGTTTTAAAAATACTTAAAACGATTAACTCAATGATTTGTATTCAACATTTTACATACTGTTCTGCACTAAATCCAGATAAACTTGACTAATTATACTCTCACTTTGATCTAACATACTATATGTAAGTGTTTTTAAGTATTGATGATATATACAATATGAAAAGTGATAGCAAAATAATGATAAATATTGTCATATTGCCCAGCTTTAGTGTAAAATGTTCAGCCTATTTACACACAATAGAGAGAATATCCTCAGTATTTGGTCATGAGTTTGAATTGTGTCCACTGTTGACTCTGTGTTTTTATGGTCTTGGGGACTACAAACTAATTTGTTCTTGAAATGGTAAATTTTTAATTGGACAAATTACTTTTGGTACCAGAATACACAATCAGGCTGATGTTGGAATGTGTTTTCAGCTCAAACAACATTTTGTCTCGAATACCAAATCAGGCAAGTCTCACGTTCTTAACTTTTTGACTCAAGTCTGACTCGAGTCAAGTTAGGGTATGTTAGGGTTGAATTGGGAGTGATATGTGGAAATTAGATTTTTAGACAGACTATGCCTTTAAAAAGACATTTGCTCATTTTTTATTATTATACATTTTTAGAAGTTGCTTTTGAATGTACTTTTATATTTTGTGCTCTTTAAAAACTGTCAAATCTGTGTTACTCGTCAAACTTTGACACAATACTTTCCTCTAAAGTTCATATTCAGATGGTATTTTGTGTAATAAATGCCATGTATAATAGGATGTAGTGGATTATTAATTGAAAATAACTGATCTCATTAATATTCGTTCACTGACTCGCCCACTGAAAGATTATTTTGGTACGTTTCTCTTGTTGTGACATTTTCCAGTTACTGCGATTGTTAACGGAGGATTTTGCATGACTCATTCTGGGTGTCTCTCGCCCTCCCTCTCTTCCTCTCCTCTGTCTCCGCATCCCTCTCTGTCTCTGAACTGAATTTCAATCTGACATGCGGACGCAGCCATTTGTATTACAATTCAAGACACAGTGCTCTCAGTCATTCTTCTCTCTCTTGCTCTCTTTGCAGCTGTACTCAATATCTATACACGTATTGTATGGCCAAAAGTATTGGGACACCTGCTTATTCATTGTTTCTTCCAAAATCAAGGGTCTCTACTGTCCACCGAAGGCTTTCTATTAGATTTTGGAGCATTGCTGTGAGGATTTGATTGTTAGTGAGGTCAGGATGCTCCCCACTGCATTCCAATCTCCTTCAACTCATCCCAAAAGTATTGGAAGGAGCACAGTTCTGCTGCTCCACAGCTCACTGCTGGGGGTTTTATACCACACTGGCTTACATCTGATGCCAATAGTTTCATTTTTAGTCCTATTCTATTGGCAGTACTTCTCCACAGGGACTAGACAAGCTGTATGTGCTCATTTACACTTGTCAATGTAACTGATTGCACTCATTGGAAGGGGTGTCCACAGGACATATAGTCTACATATAGGTTTGCAGTGATTACTGTTGTTTTGCTGTGCTGTTTAATGCACCTGCACAGCTGATGACTTTGTGTGCTCAATTAACAGCCAAAGTTGTAGTATAAATAACATTATTTGCATACATTAACCTTTTAAAAAGACTGAGCATCTTGTGGGCAGTCCCTTTGTTGTTAGTCCCTTAAAATCATTTAAATCTGCCTCCAGAGGAGTTAAAGTAAGTGCACTAGTCTAAATATCACAAAGCTCTGGAAAAAAATAAGAGTCATGAGTTTCTCTGGATTTAATATATGAAGACTTCCTCTCCATTTTTTGTCATTTTTCAGTTTCTGACATATTGTGAAAGTGACTGTTGCTCTTTACAATGTGTGTCAATTTCATGATGACTGGACCAACAGAAATGGCTCAAAATGTCTTAGAAAGACGTCTGTTTCTATTGACTTTCAATTCAAAGTAAAGGTTTTTTCGTGCTCCTGTAAAATGTACATTTTGGAGGATATAAATTAATATTTCTTTGTTTAAGTATTATTAACGTTTTTGTTTTATTCTATAAACTATTGACAACATTTCTACCAAATTCCAATTAAAAATATTCTCATTTAATGCATTTATTTACAGAAAATGACCCTCTGGTCTATAACCAATTAAAATCGATCTGGAATCAATCAGTATTTGGTGGAATAAGCCTGATGTTCTCTACATTGCTGTTAGGTGACTTTATGCCAGTCCTATAGCTAAACATCAGTCTGCCTGGTGACTTGTAGACCATCCACCAGGTCTGGAGATTGGACTGGACATTTGGAGTTGTCTGGTATTTACAGAAATATTTATTGTGAAAATGTTTTGAAAGTTGTTTGGAAGTTTGTTCCAAAATCAAAAAGAGTTTATCCTACTTTTGTTGGGCTAACTGTTTCTGCGGTCCAGGGAAGGCTTTCTAATTGATTTGGCAGCATAACTGTGAGGATTTGATTGCATTCAGCCGATAAAAGCGTTAGTGAGGTCAGGATGTTGGATGAACACCACTCGCAGCTCTCCAACTCATCCCAAAAGTATTGGATGGAGCAGAGAACACATTTCAGCTGCTCCACAGCTCAATGTTGGGGGGCTTTATACACCTCTAGCCCATGCCTGGTGCCAGTAGGTTCATGTTTATTCCTATTCTATTGGCAGTACTTCTCTACAGGGTCTAGACAAGCTGTGTGTGTGTTTGTACATCTGTGTCAAGTTAAAGTAGCTGAATGCATTCATTAGAAGGGATGTCCACAAACTTTTGGACATATGCCCAGCTCTTATCTCTGCTCTCCTTGTTTTCTCCTCAGATGACCCGTCGCTGTCTGGACATCTGAAAGCCGGCCGTCATGTCCCAGCTGCTCCACGTAGAGATTCCCAACTTCGGCAGCACCGTTCTGGGCTCGCTGAATGAACAGCGCCTGCTGGGCCAGTATTGCGACGTGTCCATCCTGGTCAAGGGGCAGGCCTTTAAGGCCCACCGGGCGGTGCTGGCAGCTAGCAGCCTTTATTTCCGAGACCTCTTTAGCGCTAGCACCAAAGCCCAGTTCGAGCTGCCGTCTTCAGTCACTCCGGCCTGCTTCCAGCAGATCCTGTCCTTCTGCTACACTGGGAAACTGACCATGGCTGCTAGTGAACAGCTGGTGGTAATGTACACGGCTGGTTACCTTCAGATTCAGCACATTGTGGAACGTGGAATGGACCTGATGTTTAAGGCCAACTCACCCCACTGTGATTCAGCCACGGCTACCATGGATGAGCCAGGCTCCGAACCACAGAGTCCCAGTAATAACCCCAGTAATAATCCCATTAATACTAATCCGTTATCCATGCTTGGGCCTCCAGGCTGGTCACCATCACTAGGGGCCCCAGCCAGGAAGATCAAACTAGAAGGCAGCGACGCGCCACTAAATCTGCAGGTAAAGGTGGATAATATTCTTATCTAATAGTTTCTAATTTCTAAAATGTATGCTTATTTTCTCTGTAAGGGATAAACAATAAATAAGCAAGCTGTTTTTTCATACTGTGCCTGCAAGAATGATATACAGGGTCTTATCAGAACATTATGACCACCTCAACCATGCGTCCTCATAGGTTCTGCATTCATTATAGAGGTTAACTGGTCCACTGTGGTGCATCAATTGCTCTGTACCACTTGATGGAGTCGTTGTTCCCGTCTGGCATCAGTGGCCCACTGGGCAGCACTGTTATGTAGCTGGGAGGGACTCAATTTACAAGAAGTCCATTTTCAATACACCTTGATGATGGTTTTACACTCTATTACAACTGACTAGTGTGCTCACTTATTTATACAAGCAGCAAACCCTGTGATGTGGCATCTGTAATGTCACAGGCTGCAGACTAGAGGTCATAATATTCTGGTATGACTGTATGTAAATGAGCTGTGTTCTGGTTGGCTGCTGTGTACTGTGCCTCATTCCGGAATGAAACACTTCAGTATGAATGGGTGGGGCTAAACTACTATAGAGTGCTGTCAAGACAGTGAATATGAAATATTTTTTGCATTTCTATGTATTTACTGGGTCAACTTGGGTTTGAGCAGTATGTGTTTTCAGGTCTGATACTGATGCTAATTAGTAATAATCAAGGACACCGATAACCAATATTATCTAAAAATGGTAATGATCAGCCTGATTAATCAGTTTATCATTAATTACAATACCTATCAACTGGGTTGAGAATTTGTTTGTTCAGCTCTTTAAGTACAGTTTCACAATATGCTCAGAATTCACATATTGTAAGATATCATGATGTGATCTCTCACATTAAATTTGATCATATTTGTCATTTCTACCTGCAGGGCAGCACAAAAAGAAGTTACAGAGAAGGGTCATCACGAAGCAGCTCAGTTTTTTACACCGGAGGGGCGGGGTTTTATCCCCCAGCAGTCCAAACGTATCCCATAACCCCGGGCGAGCGCTCCAGCCCCGGGGCATCCAGCCTGCCCACCACAGACAGTCCCACGTCTTACCAGAATGAGGATGAGGAGTTTGAGGAAGAGCCCTATGATGGCATCACAGAGGAGGCCTTCAGTCAAATCTACGGCCGCACCGCTAACCCTTACGGAAGTAATCAAATTACATTTACAATATTTATCATTCTTACCCCAAATGTAGTCTATCAACCAAGATGGACTAAGGTTACTAATAAATAATAGCAGATTACAGTCACTTATTAACTAGTTATTGAAAAGGTAATTAATTACAATTTACTGATTACATCTCAAAAATGGTAATGGGATTACTTATTCCTTCTCAGAACATGTCATTACTTGTTACTTTACTTCTGTAGTCAACTATAAAAACAAACAAATCTGTACTAAATCTAAGCTCTGAATAAGGCATGGGTTACCGGTTGAGTCAGACCTGCATAGGCAAAGCCAATAACTTCACCACAAACACAGACTCCATCTCAAACATACCGACTCCTACCTGAACATACTGACTTCACCCCAAACACATCGGACTCCACCCCAAACACACTGGGAGAAGCAGGGAACAATAACAGTGGATGACAGGCGCTAGCCAATCAGGAGAGAGAGGGCTGCCCACAGCAGCAGTGCAGCCCCTTCCAGCTTAGTATTTAACCTTCATTAATATGACACATGAGTCCCAGTTGTAGTTTTTTCTCTTGCATTAGTGGTGAGTGGGAAATCTCTTCACTTTGTTTTATTTCACATAAGTTGTCTTTTATCCTCAGCTTAGTGAGGCTGTGGTGACAGTGATTTGTTTACTGGTGCCTTAGCCAGCAGTTCCTAACGTTGACTTGGATAAGTGTTAATGAGGCTGACTGCAGGCACCGATAAGACCTGTTATGACATTTTCTTATAAATTGTTTATGATGCATACGTTTTAGCTTAGTGACAAGGTACATTAGGGGAAGTGTTAGCAAAGAGTGCTCCGTGTTCTCTGTTCAGCAAAGATAACAGCTAAAAAAAGAAACTCTCTAAACTGAGTTTATTAAAGGAGCTGTATAGAAAACTACACTTTCCTTGTTAATTGGAAATAACTGAGTTATATGAACATTGTTTCAAAACCTATCACTTGCCAGTCCATACATTGTCACAATTACAAACGCATTTAGATATATGCACTTATTCAATCTGTGTCTGTTTGTCTCCACCCACTTTATGGTAAAGTTATAAGGAGTGTTTCAGTCTGGTACAATACTTTTTTGTGATGTCACAAATACAGACACATTTAGATACACCCACTCCAAGCTAAAGTTATAAGGTGTGTTTAAATCTGAATTGCTGATACAAAGTTTCACAGCCAATCAGAACATATTTCATTTTGTGATGTCATAAATACACGTTCAGATATAGCTACCTATTCAACCTGCATCTGTTTAGCTCCACCCACTCTAAGCTAAAGTTACAAGTGGTGTTTCAGTCTGGACTGGTGGCACAATGCTTCACAGCTAATCAGAACAATGCTTATTTAAATATCAGTTCTATAAGTACATTAAAAAGCCTGTTTAGAAGTTTGTGCATTTGTGATGCCACAAAAACAAACATATTCCTATATATACACCTATTCAGCCTCCATCTGTTTAGCTCCTCCCACTCTAAAGTAAAGTTATAAGGAGTGTTTCAGTCTGAACTTAAAATATCAGTCTTAAAGGTGCAGTAACAGAAACAGCCTGTTTAATTCTAAGAGATAAACAGAGTTGGAATAATCCAATTTATAATTTATTGTTTTTGTTTTTGTCCACACAAATGTCATAAGTTTAGAACATTTAATACAAAAACAGTGTAACCTAAAGTCTTTTCTCTTTATTAGTGAATCAGATTAGATTTAGAGAAACAGAGATGGGGAAAAAGTATGAGTCAAAGTGAAACTGCTTCACCATTTTCTCCCAGCTGTCCCTGAAACTTTATATAGAACAAAATGCTTTAGTTGATGATTGTTGGGTAGGAGCTTATCAGAGTGTTTCTTTCTAAATGAGGAGACAGGTGCTTTTATGATGAAGAATATTTCCGTCTAAATGAATCACTCAGCCGTCCACTTTGACTCAAAATATGACCAATGGAAAGTGGAAAGACTGCCGAAAGGTTGAAGTTAAAATTTGCCTCACATCACTGTCTGAAAGTAAATGTACAGTGGTAGATATATTACATATGTTTTTTGTAAATATCCCCTAGGAGAGTAGACAATAGTGCATAAACAGTATTAATCACTTGAATATGAGATATTAGTCTATAAACAATCTAATTAAACACTATAACCAGTCTGATTTGGAGTCTGTTGCTATTTTTTTATCCATCTACATCTCAAATATGTAGTGTATGATTAATTCTGAGGTTTGTGTTCTTGAGCTTGTTTTTGTAAAATGTTTATTTTTATAGCCAGAAGTTTGGATCCTCATTTTTCAGTCTGTTGATATGTCTAATATTAGCTTTTAAATATTGGAAAATATGATAAAACACAATCACACTCACCTGTTCATCATCAGTTGTAGTTTTGGGGGTTTATGTGGTTGATCAATGGTGAAACCTTATTGAAAGTCAGTTTGGTTATTGTGGTGTTAGTATGACTTACTGAGAGCTTTAAACAGAACAACAGAAGTGCTATGACTGTAGTGGTGAGGTTTTGTTCATTTTTATAGCTCACAGTAAGTTATACTGTATCCAAAGTCACATCCGCTTCAGTAAAATCTGGATGAGGTTTTAGTGATGTAATTTTATATAAACGACAAGTCTGTTTAGGTGATTATTGAGTTCTATTTGGGCCAATGCTGAAGTGTTAACTCCTGCAGCCTAAACCATGTATGTGAGAACTTCATTAAGATCTTGTTGAGGTTTGAGCAGGCTGAGAGATATTTTGCTGATGTATTTTACATAGTCCGTAGGAATATTTAGGTGACTATTAAGTTCTAGTGTTTGGAGGTTCATAGCTCCAGTTCTGAAGAAGCAAAATTTGGAGTCTTGTGTTGTACACCTGATTACTCTGTCAGACCTTCATTGCATGGATGACGTTTGAGCAGATCCAAAGAAGTTTTGCTGATGTATTTTAATGGATATGACAGAGCTGTTTAGGTGAATATTGAGCTTCACAGCTCCAGTTATGAATAAGGAAAATTTAGACTCTGGTGTCCTAAACCATCCCGTTATCTGTGAGACCTTCATCAAAGTCTGGATGAGGTTGGAGCAGTTTGGTAAATATTTTGCTGATGTATTTAAAAAAAAAAAAAAAAACGGACTTTTTGGTGCCTATTGACTTCTAGTGTCTGATAGTGACATTAGCTTCACAGCTTATTTTGAAGAAGCAAAATTTGGACTCTGGTCCACATCCACTAATCTGTGAGACATTGACTAAGACCTGGATGAGGTTTGACCAGGTTGAGAAATATTTTGCTGATGTATTTTGGTGACTATTGAGTTCTAACACAAGGTAAGTGCAGCAGCTACAGTTCTAACTTAAAGAAGCTAAAACTGGACTTCAATCATGTTTTAGCTGATCGATTACACCTGGAGTAAGGGGGAAATTGTGTAAATGTGATGTCTGCATGCCTTTATTTCCTGAAAGTGACCCTAGAAGGAATATCTATGGTCAGATGCTGATTGCAAACTGTTCCCATTTGACGTTTGAGTGGTGCTGTTCCTCTCGGTTTTGCAGCAGATACTGTATTCAGTGCAGTTAAATGGGGCCATGAGGTTTTGTCAAAGTATCCGGTTTCACATATTCCTGAAATCCATTCTATCTGTAATGAGTTAGGACACAGGAGGGTGACATTGTGGGATATTTGAGAGCACTCTTTATGTGTGTGTGTGCGTACCAAGTGACAGTAAGACTGTAGAGGTCAATTAAAAGAGGATTGGGGATCCAAAAGGAACCAAAACTCTTCTCACTCGAGTCGGCGCTACTTTAAAACGTGTATTGGATTTTGGTAATTAAACTTTGATGGAGCCACAGAACAGCGGAAGTGGGCTGTCCAGAGCTTTAGACTTGCATTTCACCACATTTTGGTTAGGGATCCATCCGCTAGACCAGAAGAGAGCTCTGGATGTAAAATTGGAATGAAACTTTAAACTTTGAAACCTTTTTAGAAAATATACAAATGATCTGTTATTTTTCCAAGGAGACAACTTGAAGGGGATAGTCAAAATGTCTGACTCATAATGATGTTCACTTATTTATACAGTACCATTCAAAAATTTGGACACCGTTCTCATGGTTTTATTTTTTTTTTTTTATACATTGTAAATTAATACTGAAGTCATCCAGACTATGAAGGAACACATAATGAATCATGTAGTAAACTTAAAAGTGTTAAACAAACCACAATATGTTTTAGATTTTAGATTCTTCAAAGTAGGCACAAAACTGATGTCTCAAACACATTAAGAGGCAAGAAATGAGAGTCATGAACTCTTGACAAGACACAGCTGTTAACTGAAAGCCATTCCAGGTGACTACCTCATAAAGCTGACTGAGAAAATGCCAAAGAAAAGCTGTCATCTAAGCAAGAGGTGTCTACTTTGAAGAGTGTAAAATATAAAACATATTGTGGTTTATTTAACACCGTTTTGTTTACTAAATAATTAATAAATGTATTTCTTCATAGTTTGGATGACTTTAGTATTAATCTACAATGCAGACAATTTCTAAATGATGATAAACCACTGAATGTCCAGAAGGTGTGTCCAAACGTTTGACTGGTACATACTTGGTCGTAAATAAAAAAACTAATATTGTGAAAAGCTTATTTTTAACATAAATAACATAAATTTGTAACAATAAATATTTTTGTTCATAATATATATAAATTTTGTCACAATGATTTTTGGATAAAATATGGCAAATTGATTTATAAAATATTTAATATTGCCACCATATTAAAAACTCTACATTTATTTTTGCATTATTTGAAGTATGTGCTGGTCTTTCAATTTAATGAAGAGTAGGCCGATACAAATGGTGAAATATCACTGTACTTCTGTTACATTAACACACTAAAATTGGAAATGATGTTAAACTTTTAAAAATAAAATGTTATTGTATTAAATAAGTATTGCTTTATTGTTTGTAACTGAGTTAAATTCAGAAAATTCTTAACTTTGCACCAAAATGTGTAGAAAATATGTTCACCTAAAACATGGTGCATGTGTTGCTTATTTTCACTTGAATTTAATTCATTAACAGACTTATTTATTTATTTATACTCAGACTGATAACTTGTTGAATACCTGATAAAGTAAATACTGATAATATACTGTATAATATATAATAGGCATCATATGTAATGCCTTTTTCAAAATACTCCAAAAGTGTACTGTAAATGTCACATACATTATCACAGCTGTATACAAAACTTTTCTAAAAGTGTAGTAACAATGTACAAGGTTTATTGTTAAAACACGAAAAGTGTGAAGTGGTTATTTTACAGTAAAAACAGTGGCAGCAGTTCAGTGTTTCATACAGTCTGACTGAGTGATTTGTTTTTGTCTCACAGCTACAGATAAGCCGGAGATGGCAGCTGTTCCTCTGCCTTTAGAGAGCCGTCCGTGTGTCCTGCTGAGGAGAGACCTGGTGGCCTTGCCAGCCAGTTTAATCAGCCAGATCGGCTATCGCTGCCACCCTAAACTCTATACAGAGGGAGACCCCGGAGAGAAGTTGGAGCTGGTGGCAGGTGGGCACGGGTGATCATGCAAAATGGTTTCAGTAACAATACAGATACCTTAACTTATCTATACTGATCAGTACCAGTACACTCTCAGTACCAATACAGTCTCACTACCAATGCCCTCTCAGTAACAGTACACTTTCAGTACCAATACACTTGGGCCCCTAATAGCTTTAAATCAGTACAATATTCTTAATGTATTGTATTAAATTACCAAATAATTTCCCATCAGAGAGGCGGTTTTCAACTAAAATGGGATGGGGCAAAGTACCTGAACACACTGCTCTCACCAGTATAGCAGCCCTGCTCATGCTTCTGGCCGCCCTCTCCAGAACCTTTCGAATTCCATTTATTTGACATTTTCTTCACGGCTGTCGTTTTACCCACAAGTAAACATTGCTGAAGTCATAACTCTGCCAAGGCAGATATTTACTCAGCAAAGGAACTGAAGATCCAGAAACACACGAGCTGATGTAATGGACCAGAACCCAAGTCGTTCCATAGACATCTGCATGTTTTGACTGTTTTGCTCCACCGGAGGTTATTAAAGGTCCAGACAGGCTGCAGAGGGACAGCAGGGCAGGGCTGAAGGACAGTGTTTGTGTCCTGCAGGTACAGGCGTCTTCATGACCAGAGGACAGCTGATGAACTGCCACTTGTGCGCTGGCATTAAACACAAGGTGCTACTGAGGAGACTACTTGCAACCTTCTTTGACAGGTTTGTATATCCTGTTATGTATGAATGGAGGGTTTTTTGGAACAAATTGAAACAAATCAGTCAATTAATCCATCAATATATGGCATCTGACAATGAATAAATAAAGGTGTAATTAAATCTACATAGATTTTCATCAATGGTCCATCTACATTGATAAGCGGAGTCTATCGAATTCTGCTTTATGATTGGCTCATCATTTTTGCTCAGTTGGTCATACCTAGCTCAACATGGCTGCTAGTTAAACAAAATAAAAGAATTAATTAAAGTAAAATGTTTACAATAATGAGGAAATGTGTACTTAGAGCCGGCTGTATCACATTTCTTAATTTATTTATTTATACATTTTATTGCACATTTAATAATTTATGCTGACTTTTCATTCTGATGTCATTTAGCTATTTATTGTTACATGAAGCCATGTATTTATTTGTATAATAATTTAATTCATTTATTAAAATAAGTTCAAAAGAAAAAAATAAAAGCAATAAAATTAAGATAAAAATTTTAAAATGTAAAAAATAAAAGCAATGAGATGATTAAAATGATAGCTATTACCATGTGTATTTTACCTATACCTACATATGATATATTTAGTTTACAGCAAGATTCTTTAAAGAAACATCCACTGGCAGGTTCTTTAGGGAACCACTTGTGCTTCTGATGGCAGGGTTGCGCAAGTCTAATCCTGAAGATATACTGAAGTTTAGTTCCAAGTCTGGTTACTTTCAGAAGCCCATAATACAGTATTAGATAGTACATCAAAATAGTGCACCATCATCAGAGGTACACTTGTTCATATAGTATTGCATAGTACACTATTGTATAGTGTAGCATAGTATTGTATAGTATAGTATAGTATGGTGTAATATTGTGTAGTATAATAAAGTGTTACACGTTACTGTACTATATTATATTAATATTATACTATACAATACTATATAGTATTGTATAGTGCAGCATTATGTAGTATAATGTAGTGCAGAATAGTATACTGCAGTATTGTATAATTCAAAATAGCGTAGTATTGTATTATGCAGTGTAGCATAGTGTAGAATAGTATAATGTAGTATAGCATTGTTCTCTATAGGATTGTGTAGCATGTGATTTTGGATATAGCTTAGCATATTGTTTTACACACTCACACACACACACACTTGCTCCCTATATATACATATATATATATAT
>BRDA01004913.1:18841-30924 GCA_036984385.1 Crenuchus spilurus
GTCAACAAAATGTCAAGTCTTTACAACTTAACTGAGTCAAAGCAAAAAGATGACTTGACTAAGTTAAGTTGAGCCAACAGAAATTTTTTACAGTGCAGGTTCTTTAGGGAACCACTTGTGCTTCTGATGGCAGGGTTGCGCAAGTCTAATCCTGAAGATATACTGAAGTTTAGTTCCAAGTCTGGTTACTTTCAGAAGCCCATAATACAGTATTAGATAGTACATCAAAATAGTGCACCATCATCAGAGGTACACTTGTTCATATAGTATTGCATAGTACACTATTGTATAGTGTAGCATAGTATTGTATAGTATAGTATAGTATGGTGTAATATTGTGTAGTATAATAAAGTGTTACACGTTACTGTACTATATTATATTAATATTATACTATACAATACTATATAGTATTGTATAGTGCAGCATTATGTAGTATAATGTAGTGCAGAATAGTATACTGCAGTATTGTATAATTCAAAATAGCGTAGTATTGTATTATGCAGTGTAGCATAGTGTAGAATAGTATAATGTAGTATAGCATTGTTCTCTATAGGATTGTGTAGCATGTGATTTTGGATATAGCTTAGCATATTGTTTTACACACTCACACACACACACACTTGCTCCCTATATATACATATATATATATATATAAAAGCTCCTAATGCTGTAGGTGAATCAGGTTTATGTTAGACTCTGCAGGATGAGTAGATCACCAGGAGTGGCCCTTAGCTCTGGAATCACTCCAAAGAGCTCTTTCATATTTATTGTTAAGAATGTAGGTTTGGGAGGTATCCATCCAGCTTATCATCCATCAGAGATCTAATATTTTGTTTTTTCTTGTCTTTGTCTCCTCTGTACCCTCTGGTGGCCGTTTGCTTCACCTGCAGGAACACTCTGGCAAACAGCTGTGGAACTGGCATCCGCTCCTCTACCAGTGACCCTAGCCGAAAACCTTTAGACAGCCGTGTGCTAAACGCTGTCAAACGTATGTTGTATTTAATGAAACTATTTAAAGGAATAGCTTGCCAGAAATCAAAGTCACATAGTGTCCCCTCTCACCTCAAATAGTCAGTCAGCCAAGACATGTTTGCCAACAATAATGGAAACTTCTGACAACCAGTTAGCATGTTGCTAAATGCATTGATTTTTAAGCAGTAAAGAGACTTGCTATATAGTACTGCTTAACCCTATTTGGATGGGATTAAATGTTTATGGAGGTTCTGGAGTAAATGCATCTTCAATAGGAGCTTTGTTGATTTTGTTCCCATCTGGATTGGCCACGTCAGTGTTTTTCTCATTCCTCCTCCTTTACACCTAGCAAACAGATCCACCAAAAACCTAAACCAATCATTAAACAAAAGCTTCTGTAGAGCCACTCAAACTCAACTAGGTCTGCATGGAAGTTCTTTCACTCCATGCTCTACATGGAAGAACATTAACTGGAGGAAATAGCAACAGTGAAAAAGTGACTAATAGACTGTAAATAGCTGTTTATAACATAATAAATTCATGTTTTAATAAACACACATCTTAAGTGTAACAAGGAAAATAAATAAATAAATAATAAGCATTGTGACACGGCTCTTGCAGGAGGGGCATAGCTACAAGGATCAGGTGCTACTTTAGCACATATACAACACAGACGTTAGTTTCAGTAAAGTGGCTTGAAACACCAACAGGGCTGCAGGTACCAAATCAAATAAACATAAATGTACGGCCTCAAATGAGGATTAGCTTAGCATAAGCCCCTTTTTTAAGCTTGTTTCTCCATCCATATAGGGCTTTTAGCATTGTGTGTCCACCATGCAGAACAGTCATGTGTGGCCTAATGCTCAGTTCTTAGTTCTCCCATACATGGGTCAATAGGATCCTTTTATGCTGCTTTTGGAGCTATGTCTCTAATCTTCTCCAGGTGTAGGCATAACTATGGGTGTTAAAAAAGGAGCTGGTCCAAAGTCCCCACCTCCTCACCATCACAGCGTATAAGCACATACAGAATAAGTGATTTGATCACATGACACATCTCTGAGAAGATAAGTTAAATGCTTCATTACAGACGTCCAACCTGATACACTAATCCAGTCCAGAGCTTATGACCATCTCCACATTTGAGAATTTCTGTTTCCAAGTACTTGTTAGCTTCAGTTCAAATCCGAACACGTCTTGGCTGATCGTGTTTTGACAATTCTAGACTCTGTTGCCATAATTGTGCTAGATTATGTGTAATGTGACAGTAATGTACCACATTCTGTTTCTTCCTGCTTATTTGTTCCAGTCTACTGTCAGAACTTTGCCCCTAATTTTAAGGAGAGCGAAATGAACGTAATTGCAGCTGACATGTGCACCAATGCTCGCCGCGTGCGAAAGCGCTGGCTTCCCAAGATCAAGTCCATGCTGCCCGATGGGATGGAGGTGTACCGGGGGGCTTCCGTTTTGGGCCTGGGGGCTACTGCAGCTGGTGTTCCATTGTCATTTGATCCTGAGTTTAAACCTCTGACGCCATCAGGCCTGATTTTGGACCAGCGACTGTTCGGTGAGCGAAAGGACCTGGAGAGAACAATGCAGCTGGACGGGGACAGCCCAGAGCATCAGGAGGGGCCAGAGAATGAGCTTTCAGATGCCCGGGCCCAGGAAGGCCCTGAGGAGGAAGAGGAGGAGGACGGAGCGCCATCCGAAGGTGTGGAAGGGACGTTGGGGGCTCCGTTAATTCTGGGGGCTGAGGGTGGCGTTCGTGGCCCACGGACCCTCGAGGGACAGCAGGAGGAGGAATTTGTTGAAAGTCTGAGGATAAACGGGCAGTGAAGACCTATCAGCTCCCCTGCACTCACCATTATAGTGCCCCCTGCTGCTCTTCTTGAACATACAAGCCACACTTACTTTACATTAACATCACCACACTAACATAATAGGTCCTATGATTGACCCTGAAGTACACCCTGCTTGTTTTAGAGTTTTAAAGCTTTTTCTAAAGCCCTAAAGCAGCTTCACTTGAGAGAAATTTAAGTGAATACAGATTCAATTCTTGATTTCAATCCTGTAGGAATCTGCAGTGTGCATGGCTTTGTGCCTGTCATTCATTTCTTTGACTAATTTCTGAACATTATGCAAAATGCATAATGTTAAAACTGAATGTATGCACATTCAGTGAGATATTGTTACATTTTTTGACATTTTAATTGTCAACAGCATCACAATCAGTTTCAGTAGTGTTTAGCAAATTCACTTCAACTCGGGAAGGGCTTGCTTAATGGCTGAGGTGTTGGATCTGTTGTGTTTGAGAAGAAAAAACACAAGACTACGACAACACTAGGGCAGGGGTACACCAGGGCCAGGTTTGGGAACCTCAGCACTAACACTTATCATTTACAAAGTAAACAAACACAGGCATTGCTCAAATACACCCAGTAGGAAAGAAAAGATTTTCACACACTTTCACAGTCTCATAGATAAGGTAGGATTGAGTTACATGACACAAATACTATATTGATTATATTGAAACATTGTGATGTGCCTTCAAGTATAATAGAAAAGCACTAAACATGGTTAAAATCAACTTGCATTACATTTACCTTGAACTGAGATTGGCCAGAGGGCTAATTTGCATGTATGATAATATCTAATAAATGATAACTGAATCTGTCATAACTAATTCAATATAATTCAGAATATCACAGTTTAGAGCAGAACAAAGGCCAGTTTGTGTAATTTTTATCACTTTGCTTCTAACACATACAGTGTAGCACAGGCCTGGTGTTGAATATACTGAAATAGTCTGACCTTCATTTGGAGACGTTATGCAAGTCTTTGCAATACACTGAATGTTCTGTACTCTACAGGATTACTGTCAGACAGTCACTGAAGAGAAGGAAAATGATACATTACTCTTAATCCACTGGGAAAGAAAACAGAGCAGAATATTAGGGTTTGACCACCAACTATTGTTTTATCTAAGACAAACATATTAATTAAAAAATAATCATTTTATAAATGAATAAAAAAACACTTTTGGCCCAGTGTCCTGCCCACAGTTCTCTTTGATACACATGTTGAGTAAATTCAATCAAACCTGCTGTTTAGGTAAATGAAAATGTCTGATCTTAAATATCAGGTATCAGTGTCCTTGATTACTAATAATCAGTATCAGTATCAACCCTGAAAGAAACATATCAGTCAACCTCTGGTATATATCTATACATATAAAATATGTTTTACATATTTTTTAATTTTTTAATATATCACTGCTGTTGGAACGAAATGATTTTGCTGCATATCACAAAATTGTTAACTTTACAGGAGAAGGAAAAAAGTTACTTTGCTTATAATAGAAGTCACTGGAACCAGACATTTCATCATGAAATTTACACAAAATGATACAGCAGTGGTATATATATGCAGGATTACTACAATACAGTCACCAAAACCTTTGTTTTTGATTGTTTCCGCATTTATTAGCATCTCAGTAATTAATGCCATGCCTGTGTTTGTTTATATAACACACACACACTCACTCACACAAACACACACACACAACATTTGACACACACAAACATTTCCCCTTAAAACTCTCACAGAGTGAACAAACGTGCTGAAGCATTTTAAAGCAGAGCACTAACACAGAAGCGCTTGCATGCAGAACACAGTCCAGTGCATCATCATCATCTCCAGACTGAGTCCCGTGTCCCTCAGTGTCTACAGCTCATCCTCCAAACTCAGCACGGCCCGAGTCCTGCTGAGTCTGTCTGCAGCTGAAGAAGAAAAAATGAATCAGACCTGCCAAGAGCAGCGCGCAGGGGAGCTTCAGAAGAGTGTCAGATCCGTTGGTTCTGGTTATGGTTCTCTACTGTAAATTATTTAATGAACCTAAACTAGTATCTTTTTTTGCTGGCTTTATTGCATTTGCACTTGAAGAGGTGAGGGAGGGTGATGGAGAGACACCCAATTTAAACAATTATTATTATTATTGTTTTTTTTTTGTTGTTGTTTGTTTTTTTTTCACAAAGCTGACTATCTCTCCTCCTGTTCTCCCTCCTTTCGCTGGATTTTGGATATAATTTGGACTGATTTGACCCACAGGTGTCACCTTAAGCAAGGGCTGCTCTACAGAGGCTGATCAAATGAGAAATTGCACAGAAACACTACGAGCTTTCATGTTTGTTTGTTTTTTTAATTTTTGAATTTTTTGATGATTTTTCCACCCGTTTTTGTTGTTGCGTCACCCACTGCACTCCCTCTTCCCTCTGCGTATTTTACTCACTGTAACCAGTGTACAGTATATTAGACTTCCTCTATACACTGCTGATGGTTATGAACACTGATCTGTGTGGCAACATTAAGAGCTTATGTATTTTCTACTTGCGTGTAGGTTACTGCGGTGTGCATGGACGGATTAGAACACATGACTTTCAAAAATGGAGAGGGTATTGCAGCACTATACACTCTTTAAAAAGACGGTTCTTCAAGGGTTCTATATAGAACTATGAAACTCAAAGAACCCTTAGTGTGGATAAAGCCACCTTTGCATGGTGAATGAGTTCTTCACATTGTTAAGGAATGTGTTGTAGATGGTTCTGTACAGAACTTTTTGGAAAATGGTTCTATTGAGCCCTTAGAAGGGTTCTGCTGTAGTTACAATGTCAAGCTTGTAATAATAGAAGAACCCTTTTTAAAAGGCTTATATATAGAAACATGTACGGCACATTCTTCATAAATCTGAAGAACCCGTTCATCATGAAAAGAACTCTTTGGGGTTTTTTTGTGTTCATGGCTATGTATAGAACCATTTTCTTTACTAAAGAACCCTTGAAGAACCATCTTTTTTAAGAGTATAGTTTAAATCCACTGTCCCATCTACAGATGCTGTTATGGATGTCAGATGTCAGAATCTTCAGGTTTGTTGAAATTGTTTCATTTGTCGCATTTTCCCGCACACTCGACCAGCTCATCTGCATAGAATTCACAAGAAACTCATTATTGTTATCCTGTGGAAATTTTAGTTTGGAAGTAGAACATTTTGTAGCATCGGAATCTCCGTGATTTGGTCATAGTAGATCATACAAATTGTGTTTTAAAAAGCAATTACATTACAAATGTATAACTTTCTTTTATATTGTCAAATTCTTCCACCAAAAAAGTAGTTCTGCAAAGCCACCATTGTTGCTTAGTAGCCAGTTTAATATGACATAAAAACCTGGAGTAGATTGATTTCACCTATAAAATTTAGTGCTTTGAAGTTATAGAATGCATATCTTGAACCTTACCATTTTGTTTCATTTAACTAGGGTCGTATAATGACACTCTGTCGATATAATACAAATCATGATACAGGAACTATGGCATAATATATTGTGATACTGTAAGTAAGGTGATATATTCTGGCTATACAAAACTATTGGTGTTGCATCCTGATGGTGCATGTTTAAATTGAAGTGGAAGAGTCTAATGGCTGAAGATAGATCACAACACTGCCATCTAGTGGTTTAGGGTTTAAACAACCCTAAATATGACAAAATTAAAAAAAATCAGAAATGTGTTTTTCAGGATTTATGTCACAAAATATATCACGATACTCAGTTATATTGATATTTTCATGCAGCCCTACATTTTGTCTATTGAATTTAAATGAGAGATTTTATGGTTGAAGCACTGGACAAAAACATGTTTTTACAGAACATATTTGATATTTATTATTAAATTATTCTCAATTTTGCCTTGATTCATAACAATAATTTAAAAAATATTAACCTTCAAGGCTGATATCTAAGGTAATATCGCATAAGCAATTAATAAGTGATATATTGTGCATCCCTGCTAAAGGTACAATTTCTAAGCATTCTATTAACATTTTTTCAGTGTAATCTCATTGCATACAGTCAACTACCACAGACATGAATTTCACTTAGAATGGAAGTCAATGGGCATTTGCTTCTGCATTTCCAATCAGCCAGAATGTTAATCTTTTTTAAGCACAGAGAAACATGTCAAAATTATTATCTGTAGTAATCAAATTTATGCTGAAGATGCAGCCAATAGAGATTAGGTTGAATTAGGCTGAAGTACTCCTTTAATGCAAGCCACTATCAAAGGAGACAGTAAGTGATACGCAAAGCTTTTCCTATTTTTCACTGTGATCCCGCTTCCCCAGGCTAGACGTCTCCTCCTCATCATTAGTGCTTATCTAGTGTCTCGTACTTTATCACTTCTTCCAGGAAAACATTTCTTTAAGACGTGGCAGCGTCCTGCTGATCATTCGCTGACAGTGATTTGCAGTAGAGAGTAACACTGTGGAAAGCATAAGGTCTCCTAATGAATTATGCAGTCATTTCAGTGAGAATCCTTCTATTCAAACAGTATAAATACTGTGTATCTCTCAGAACTACATCTCCCACATTACTAATAACAACACTCTTGAACCAGAGACAACATCAGAAGTGTCTTACCTGCACTAAAGAGAACAAGAACTGGACTGTTGATCAGTGGTCAAAGCCTCTTTTCAGTCCATTTGAAATTTCATTTGTAAATCAAGCTCCTAGAGTCTGAAGAAAGAGTGTAGAGACACAGAAGGTGTCTGAAGTCCAGAGTGAAGCTTCTGTGATGGTTTGAGGTGTCATGTCATCTGCTGGTGTTGGTCCACTGTGTTTTATCAAGTCAAATGTCAATACAGCTGTTTACCAGGAGAGCACTTCATGCTTCCATCTGCTGATCAGTATGGCAGTTTTCCTTAAAAATCACACTATATCACCTTACTGACAGTAATAGTGCATCTCCAAAAATTTGAATATGTGGAAAATGTTTGTTCATAATTTAAGTCAAAAATGAAACTCAAATATTTTTTATTCATTACTCATAAAGTGATACATTTTACATCTTAAGTTTTAATTTTGATACTGTTTTTTTATTTTATTGAGCTAAAAGCCAAACTGGTCAACATTAATACAAACAAAAAACACTTGAAATATTTTATTTTATGTATAATAAATGTAAAATATATCAGTTTACCTTTAAATTATGAAAAAAAAAACTTTTTAATGATTCTAATTTGTGTAATGATAAGTGTTGTATACACTTATCAGTGTATACAACAGGTAACAGGTTATAAAGATTAATTAAAGAAAAAAAATGTTAATCAAATGTAAACAACAAATTTTCCAAATTACTGATTTGGATCTCAGGGCACCATTCCTGTCTTTTCCCCCTAAATCACAAAATCATTCATCACGGCAATGATCTGCAGTTTTATCTTAGATTTGTAGCTGCTGTAAGCTTAAACATACCTGAGGATTCTGACAAGAACGGACTCTAACAGTATTGATCTGATCAGTTATATTCTTATTATATCCAGTCTGGGGGTAGTTGCACATGATTTAATGCTTTAAAGTGTGAAAATAGTCGCATTGCCAGTAAACTACAGTCAGTTATAAAATGTAAGGTGACCCAGGACAGATTATATGATATATATTGCTATATACATTTATATATCTTGACACGTCTGGGCTGAATCGTATTTAATCTTGTGTTTAATTTGTCTGTGGCCTGTTTGATCAGCCATTTGACCCATGAATAGATGATTTCAATGAATTTTATTTACTTCCCTTCTTTGCATAAAATATGCATATCTGCTAAACCTGCCCTGCCCCAAAACTGCCCTGTGATCTGTTTTCAGGGCTTTAAAATTGATGTAAAATGTTCAAATGTTGCACTAGATGCTGAGGAGAACCTCAGAGAATGTTGATTGCTGACCAGTTGTGGTAGCTTAATGCTGTCCAAAGTGTGACAGGCTAATTTATGTGTGTTTGTTTTACGGTGTAGTTGCTACTCCTCCAATAAGACCTTAATGGTCTCTAAATATTTGGCACTCAATGGCATCTGTGATTGCTTTTGCACAAGTGCGTGGTGTTGGTTGTCTTCCTCAAAAGTGTGCACGTGTGAGGTGAGTGTGCAAGCCTGGTTATGATTATTATCGGGTTTGACTGACCTCATTTACACCTGGTCATTTCATGTGAGTTGTATGTGGATTTCTTCCTGGTTTTTACACCTGCGAGTCAAACGTGTCTCTGAGTCTTCAGATTTAATTTGGGTTCTAATGCAGAAGGTAATGATGCTCTATATTGGGCAGAGTTGTGACTGCAATGGACAGAGTTTTGACTGTAAAGGGCAGAGTTTTGCCTCTATTGGTCAGTTTTGATTGTTATGGATGGCTTTTTGACTGTATTTGACTGTATATAATTCTCATACACAGCACATATGACATGACCAGGTGTAAACAGAGTCTTTGTCTTTGTGTTCTGCTGTCTGTTCTCAAATGGCACCAAACCAAATGAAAATGAAATTGTGTCAGATTGAGTAGAGTGTGAATCACACACTGATTGGTGTCTTTCACAGCTCTGGTGATGCTGTTTCAGTGTGTTTTCAGCAGGTTTTCTGAAAAAGTCTTTGTCATTTCATCATTAGTTTAAGCTGAATAATAGTTTAAACTCATTGTCTAGTTTAAGTTCAAAATAAAGGAACAGTGCCTATTTCTTGAAGCAATAGCTCAACCAATGCACTACAAGGGTTCTATGTTCCCTAGTTTTACAAACCCCATTTCTAGAGAAGTTAGGATGCTTTCAAAAAATCCAATAAAAACTGAACTTTTATTTAACAGACGAAAGGACAAAGAAGAAAAAAAAACTGTTGTCAATAATGGATTTAATTCTATTTGTTAAATATAAACCGGCTGTGGATTGTGTGGAATGTCAACCGAACAAAGACCTTTCACTGGAGTGTTTCACACAGCTCAAACGTCTTGGCTAAAAATGTTTAGAGTGTTTTTTTCACAATATATCAGCACATCTGAAAATAAGTTTTTGGAAAGTTTTAGAGCAGAATTTATCAAAATATAGATTTATGACACTCTTACTGTTTGGACACTGTTGTTGAGTATGTGTTGAACAAAAGCCTGTGTAACACTTTGGAAAAAATATTTTTTTAGATAGGTGTAATTTGTAAAAATAAATAAATAAATAAATAAATTTTGGGTGTCTAAAATACCCTCAGAATCCAGGGGGTTAAATTAAAGTTGGAGTGAATTAACAAATTACAAATTTAAGCTTTTACTGCATTTTTAGGAAGTGTCCCAATGGGTTTTGTACATATGTGCTTTATATTCGGCAGTTCGACATGTGTGCTCTCCTGGAAAAGATGTTGATCAGGTCTGTACTCAACAAATATGGGCTATTGTATTCAAGCAGGTTTTCTGTTCCTCGGCACTGCGGTATGAATCTCTGTAATAATTACCTACACTTGATGGAACTTATCAAATTAAGGAAAATAAAAATAATAAATTATAAAAGCTATGAAAAGGGTTCATAGGGACCTTGACAACATAGCACACTCAGAAATTAGGACCCTATGAGCACAGGAATGACATGTTCTTTCAGACTGATCTGAACACAGCTGTTCACTAACCGCTCAGCATAAACTACTATGAAGTGAGAAGGACTGACTGTACTTTGGATGTATGTATGTGTGCCATGTCTTTGTCCTTGGAAAACAATGCCAGCACTTTATAGACTTTACCTTTTGAAGGTGAAGGTTGGTGAAACCTATCAGTAAGGTGTTGACAGGCAGCCTTCAAAGCCATGTGCTCAGAGCGCAGACAATCAGAGAAAGAATGTGCACTAATTTTCTGGGAGAAGTATTAGCATGTATTAGTTAAGCTTCTGCTAACTTCTCACACTGTTTCCAGCTTTGGTAGGTCGCGGTGTGCCTGAGCTACTGCAGGACTTATTAGCATATCTCATTCAGCTGAATGTCCAGAAGGCCCAGACGGGATCTCACCATGAGAATCACAAACTTCAAATGAATGGTTTAAGAACCCTGTTTAATTAGAGTATATACTTGATTTGAGTATATGCTTGATTGGAGTATATGTTTAATTGGAGTATGTTCTCAATTTTTAGTATATATGTAATTGAATTATATGCTTAATTTGAGTATGTTTCATTTGAGTAAACATTTTTATTGTAATATATTCTTAACTGGATTATATACTTAATTGGAGTACATGCATAATTTAAGTACATTATATTCATATTGCCATCATAACTCTATATTCCCACCCAAACTTAGTCAGAATTTCTCATGTTTGTCTCCAAACATTGTTGTTATGAGATCCCATCTGGACTAGTGAGACTAGACTAGTTAGCCTCCTTGTTTGCTGTATGACCAGCATGCAACTACCAAGAACTTACCTGAAGTGTTGTTAACATAGTGCCAATGCTGGTCCCAGGCTGTAAAACAGCTGGCTATACACTGCAGGCTAACTATAACTGTATATCGTATATCATGAGGTCTGGAAAGTTTAAAGCAGCCAAGTTTTGTTCAGTACGGCAATAAATATGTGTGCTTCAGTGTTCTAAAGTGAGGAAAATGAAAGTCTTTCTAAAAGTTGTTTACGCCTTCAAATGACACTTTAAAATGCAAAATGCCACCAACTACAGTATAAAGTGAATAAATTATTTCCATTTTTGTTCTGTTTCTCCACCACCAAAAATTTGGTTTGGGTTGACATTGTGTAGTTCAAGTGAATAATTCCTTTTCAAATGCAATACTGAAAAAGTCTGCTTTCTAATAAAATTCCTTATTTCACCAAAAACCTTATTGGAGTCCTTATTTTATATATACATTGATCTGGAATACAGTGAAGGTGCACAAGGTGCACACTCACTGAAAAGTGTGGAATTTGACTTCCACAACTGATGCAGTGAAACACACACACATTATATATATATCAAAAGCATAACAGTGGTACCCCATGAGCCATTGTTGTCAAAGTGGATTGTAGTGAGTGGTTCAGGACAATTGATGCACCACAGTGAACCAGTTAACCTCTTTAATGAACACAGGAGTAGCAAATGAATGGATCACCACTGAGTGAACACTGTTACACCTGGGCATGGATATAATATGCTAGTATTAAATGTATTTAAATGTGCTTATAAATAAACTGAATTGAATTGAATAATAAATATACAAAATATATGAAATTGTTAAAGAACAGTGTATGTATGTATGTATACATATATATACATATATATATATAT
>BRDA01004917.1:0-20670 GCA_036984385.1 Crenuchus spilurus
CTCTTATTGGTACTTGGTATCGGCAAGTACTTAAATGTAAGTACTTGTACTCGTACTTGGTTTTAAAAAATGTGGTATCGGTGCATCCCTAGAGAACACACTTCCACTGCTCCACAGGTCAATGCTGGGGGGGCATTATACCCCTCTAGCCCACCTGGCATTAGACGTGGTGCCAACAGGTTTAATCCTATTCTATTGGCAGTACTTCTGTACAGGGACTAGACAAGCTGTTTGTGCATTTGTACATCTGTGTCAGCAACTTAAATGCTAAATGCATTCATTAGAATGGGTGTCCATAAACATCTGGACATATTGTGCCTCTTTAAATAATTATCGCAAAAACAATGGTTTAATATCTCTGAAAAGTGACTTAGTATCTCAAAATAAGAACTTAATATCTCACCATAATGAGGTCATATATCTATATAATGTGAGAGCAGTTTGCTTTATAATGAAAAATAAGACTTAAGTGCTGCAGTTTGGATCTGTAAGTGTCCGTAATTGAGTCATCATAATACTCCATAAAAACAAAAACAAAAACAACACAAACGATCTGCTCTCTGAGAGTCAGGTCTAAGGATGGGTTAGGTTCAGGTTCTGGTCCAGGTATTAGGTTCTGGTCTCTGGGTGACAGATCCAGATTCAGGTAATAGGTTCTGGTATTTGAATATGAGGTTCAGGTTCTGGTGTCTGAGTGTCAGGTCCAGATTCAGATATAATGTTCTGGTATTTTAATGTGAGGTCCAGGTTCTGGTCTCTGAGAGTTAGGTCCTGGTCTAGGTATTAGGTTCTGGTCTTTGACTATTAGTTTCAGGTTCTGGTCTCTGAGTGCCAGGTCCAAATTCAGGTATAATATTCTGGTCTCTAAGTGTCAGGTACAGGTTCTGATGTCTGAGAGTCAAGTCCTGGTCCAGATGTTACATTCTAGTATTTGACTATGAGGTCCAGGTTCTGGTCTCTGAGTGTCAGATCCAGGTCCAGGTTGAGTGTCAGGTCCAGGTCCAGGTGGTAGGTTCTGGTATTTTAATGTGAGGTCCTGGTTCTGGTCTCTGAGTGTCAGGTCCAGGTTCAGGTAATAGGTTCTGGTCTCTGAGAGTCAGGTCCTGGTCCAGGTATTAGGTTCTGGTCTTTGACTATTAGTTTCAGGTTCTGGTCTCTGAGTGCCAGGTCCAGATTTAGGTATAATATTCTGGTCTCTGTGTTAGGTACAGATTCTTATGTCTGAGAGTCAAGTCCTGGTCCTGATGTTACATTCTGGTATTTGACTATCAGGTCCAGGTTCTGGTCTCTGAGTGTCAGGTCCAGGTGGTAGGTTCTGGTATTTTAATGTGAGGTCCTGGTTCTGGTCTCTGAGTGTCAGGTCCAGGTCCAGGTGGTAGGTTCTGGTATTTTAATGTGAGGTCCAGGTTCTGGTCTCTGAGTGTTAGATCCAGGTCCAGGTCTCTGAGTGTCAGGTCCAGGTCCAGGTGGTAGGTTCTGGTATTTTAATGTGAGGTCCTGGTTCTGGTATCTAAGTGTCTGGTCCAGGTTCTGGTCTCTGAGTGTCAGGTCCAGGTTCTGGTCTCTGAGTGTCAGGTCCAGATTCAGGTATAATGTTATGGTCTCTAAGTGTCAGGTACAGGTTATGATCTCTGAGAGTCAAGTCCTGGTCCAGATATTAGATTCTGATATTTGACTGTCAGGTCCAGGTTCTGGTCTCTGAGTGTCAGATCCAGGTCCAGATCTCTGAGTGTCAGGTCCAGGTCCAGGTGGTAGGTTCTGGTATTTTAATGTGAGGTCCTGGTTCTGGTATCTGAGTGTCAGGTCCAGGTCTAGGTGGTAGGTTCTGGTATTTTAATGTGAGGTTCTGGTCTCTGAGTGTCAGGTCCTGGTCCTGGTCTTGGTCCAGGTTGAGTTGTCAGTGCTCTCGTGCTCGTGGCTGTAGTTCTCGATAGCGCCGGTGGGCGGAGCTATGTGTGACGTGTTTGCGGGCTCGCTGTGTTTGTGATGAAGGAGAGTGAAGCGGAGCTCCTGCTGTTGGGAGAAGAAGCTGCTGAGACTGAAGTGAGTCGCGGCGGTGAGCTTTGCTGTGCTGCCCGCGGTGAGTTCGCTGCTCTGTGCGGAGGTAAACACGCTGCTGAAGGTGAGGTATTCCTGTGTGTCTGAGCGGGATGTTAAACTTTGTTTGCTGTGTTTCTGACTTTGTGTGTGGAGTCTTAGACGTGTGTTTACTGCCGTGTTCACGCGCTGCTCGCTGCTGACGGGACTTTTCCTGCTTTATTGTTAGTTAATGCGAATGTTTCTCTGAGTCTGATGAGGATGGAGATGTGGAGAGATATGAGACACTTTTCTGCTTTTATAGCTTTACTTTGAAACCCACAGCTGTGAAATTTGACTTTTTAAAGGGTCGTAAACATATAAGTTAGTGATAATATTCTAAAAAGCATTTTTCTGCTTTTAAAACGACGTTAAAATGTAATTAGTAATATTCTGACTGAATAAGTTTTACTTTTAGCTCAATATTATTTTGTATAGTATAGTATATCAGCATAAATGTGTTTTTATTTATTTATTTATTGAAAATTTTACGTCTATATGACACTATAATACAGTATATAGTTTAAGGGTTGCCAGGTCCAGCATAATCCTCCAGGAAATCTTACCCAAAATCTAAAGTCTCACAGACGTTTGAAGAAAAGGCTAAAACAATCAAAACAACTACCAGCATACTTTTCTACTGTTCTGTTCATCTTACTTTGCTTTTAATATTATATGCTAATTTATGCTTTATTGTGAAATATATTATTTACATTGGTATTGTTATTAATACTGTTATTTTTTATTGTATTAATACCATCATAATATTATTTTTATCTTTTATCATTGTGAAATTAACTGAAAAAATATTTTAGATAAATGTATTTTCACACACAATTTGGAGGGAAAACAGCAAACCTGGCAACTTTGTGTATGTGTAGGCCTGTCACGATTACTACGTAATCGACTCATCGCAGTCTTTTTCCAGTGTTTTTTATTGAAAATGATTGAGTTTAATGTCTGCACTCTTAAAGCACAGGACTTAAATAAGACGTCATGGAATCAATTTATAGACCAAAATGTATCTAAACGTTGTGAGATATAACAGCTGAACACACTCGTGACATTCTTTCTTCAGACAGTTCTTCACTAATCTGCTGCAGAACGTCACATAAATGTTGGCACTTGTAGGTTTGCTTTGATTTTCACTTCATCCCAAATCAGCTGGATGGCGTTTAAGTCTGGAGACTGTGCTCCACTCCATGTTTTCAAGCTGACCATCTTGTTTTTTTTCTGAGGTAGTTCTGGCAGAGCTTGGACTTCTGTTTTGGGTTATTATCTTGCTGTAGAACCCCAGACACGTTCTAAAACATTCAAAAACTGTTCTAAAACTTTTGACCAGTAATGTACTTCTTTTGAAATAAACAGAACATAATTATCAGTTATTTTGAGGTGAATAAACGAAAAAAAAAGACTCATGATACTCTTATCAAAACATAACGCAGTTAATCATTAATCGTGATTAATTGTCAGCTAAAATGTTATAATCGTGACAGTCCTAGAACACATTTTGCATCAGTGTGTAGAGATACGTTACAAAAATGTTAAATAAGGTTATTTGGACTAAATACTTTTTAAACTGTTTAGTTTTGTAGAATTGTAGAGCTCAAAAGTTGAGAAAACAATAATTAACAAAAATATGTCTTTATTTTGGACAAATACAAGATTTACATGAAGTTTAGTATGTTTTGAAACACTAATACTGCATGAAAATGATGTACAAACCACACGTCAACACTAGTTTAAACTAGCGCTGGGCGATACAAACGATATCGATTTGTTTCACGATAATTTTTCCCTGAAATCTTTAACTCTGTATTTGAGTAATTTGCATTCTGTGTTTCTGTATATGATGTTCTGTTAATAAACATTTTAATATTTTAAATAGTAACATTTCATGTTTTTTTAGAAAGATGTTATTTAAAAACTGACAGTGTTAGAAAATTTAATATCGTGATAATTATCGAGATTGATCAGTACAGAAAAATGTATCGCGATAACATTTTTGCCCATATCGCCCAGCCCAGCTCTAGTTTAAACAATAAAACATTTGTAGATGTCTGGAGTTTAAGATAGCTGTTCCCAGCTTGTAATTCACCATGACTCTGTCTTATATACACAGATGAGCCAAAACATTATGACCAGTGTGGTAATTTACTCTTGAGATGCTGTTGGTCCTCCCTGTGCCAACCAAAACAGCTCTGACCTGTTGACTCCCCTGGAAGTGGCACCAGGATGTTGGTAAGCAGTCCTAGAAGGTTGTGAGGTGGAGCCGTCACTGGTCACTTTCAGGACCGCTGACCAGGACCATACCATTTGGTCCTCGCCAAAGTCCATCACACTTGCCCATTTCTCCTGTATCCAGCCGTAATGGACTGGTTGTAATGTTTTGGCTCATCTTTGTATACATTTTCAAAGCTGCTTATATGCTAATACATGACACATTTGCTTTTTTATTTAGATGTCCTGCAGCTTATTGACAGACTTGAGGGTTCCTTAACTCAATCAGGGGCTTGGCTTCATCATCAAGTGTGCCTTTGTATGGACTGAGGTAGGCCTCTCCTGTACTACAACAGCTCAGATAAATCACATTCGCAGGGCTGTACGAGCCTGAGGTATTTATAGAAGTAAGTGACAGTGTGCAGTTTTTATGGACACACGTTTTAACACCGTTCCCGCTGTGGAAAAGCACTTACAGACACACGTGTGTACGTACACGCCTGTATTTCTTCTTAATACACACCACTTCTCAGAGCACACTGTCCCTGTGAACGGCGTCTTAATTAAGCTTACATATATGAGCGGGTCCTTCCCAAGCCCAGATAACGGTCATTAGGTTGTCTGCGTGAAAGGAAGCTGTGGGAACTTGATGGAGAGCGATCCAGCCAGCTGCTCCCAGTCCCTCCGGACCGTCTGCAGTATCGTTTTTGAATGAGCTTCCACGCTGTCCGTCCCAGTTCAGGGGAAAAAAGAAAAAAATAACGAAAACGAGGTTCAGACCTCCTCAGCCTCCTTCGTAGTGCAAATAACCAGAACCAGCTGCATGCTAGCGAAGGTTATGGGCGGATATTTATATGAGAGAGTGCGGCTGAGATGTTTCATGCACTGTATTACATTACCCGTGTGCTGTACATATAGTATGTACTGGGATAGTGCTGTTGATGCAGATGAGGTGTTTCTGGAGTCCTGAAAGGCTTCTTAATGAGCTGATTAGTAGGATCAGTGGTGTTAGAGCAGATGCCGGACAGGGGTGCTCCAACATGCTGTTCATTACAACTGGTGTTGTGTGGCTCTAACACAGTCATAAACATGTCCAGTACAGTGTGTTGCCATGTTTAATCGAGTATTTAAGAATACGTGATAAGGCAGGTATTGATATGGTATTGATTTTTGGATCCATCCATCCATTATCACACCCGCTTAATCCTTATCAGGGTCACGGTTAGTCTCCTACCCCCTCACTGGGCGCAGGGCAGGGCATTACACTATTCAACTAAGCCCAGGACAGGGTGCCAGTCCATCGCTGGCTGAACACACACACACACACAATCTAACCCATGTTTCTGGACTGTGGGAGGAAGATATTTAGATCATTAATCAATATGTTGTTTTTCTGAATTAAGGACAATTCCTCCAAAAAAGTGGTACCACAGTTAAAGTGCTGTTAATCTATGCCTTCATTTTTAGTTCATCATATAACATTTTAACACGAACATCATCAACAATCTAACCAAAATACTACTACTGGTGATTATCTGTGATCGTATTGGCTCAAATTTGCCCCTAAATAGAGATTTATTTCAGGTAAAATCTGTGCATTTCATTATTGCTGTATAAGTGCACAAAATTAACTTCATGAGAATGGATTTATTACATTTATTTGACACGGACATGTGACCACAGTGTGAACTTGAGAGTGAGGCTGTTCAGACTGCAGGCACATCTGATTTGTTTCTCAAATCAGATCTGTTGAGATGACAGATGATGTCAGATGAGCTTTGCATGTCTGGATTTTCTCACATCGTCTTACATGATATGTAGTAATAATAATAATAATAATAATAATAATAATAACTATTATTATTATTAATAATAATAATAATAATTAATAATAATAATAATAACAATAATAACAATAACAACAATAATTAATAATAATAATAATATTAATAATAATAATAATAATAACTATTATTATTATTATTATTAATAATAATTAATAATAATAACAATAACAACAATAATAATAATAATAATAATATTAACAACAACAATTTATAATAATAGTAATAATAACAACAACAACAACAACAATAATAATTAATAATAACAATAATTAATAATAATAAATAAATACTATACTATGCTATACTATGCTTTAGTGCTATACTAAAAATGTATTATTATTATTATTATTATTATTATTATGCATACATAATGAACGTACATACATACGAAGTATGAAATAGAAAAGAAAATGAATGATAGTAACATTAAAATAAGGTTTAAGAGCAGTAAAAGTATAATTTCCTCAAACATCTGTTATTAGACTCTTTAGATTTTGGGTTTATTTATTTATTTTTTACAATTTTTGCCAATTTTCTCCTTTTCCCAATGTGGTAGTCGCCAATTAACCCATCCCATTACTGGCTCTCTCCATCACTTTGCACTCTCCCTGACTCTAGGAGGGTGAAGAAATGCACAAGCCTCCTCCGCTGCATGTGATGCATCCACCACCTCTTTTCAAACTACCGCTGATACACCATCACTGTGGAGCCAACGCGATGAGAGGAAAGTTTAGGGTCTGTAGTTTCGAATGGACCAATCAGTAGCAGCCTGAGCCAGCGTACATTGTAATGTGAGACTGATGGGGAGAGTGAGAGCGCCATCTACACGCCCGGAGAGAGCACTGCCAATTTTTGCTCTCTTGGGCCCCAGCTGTTGATGGCAAACAGCATGACCGGGATTCCAACTTGCGATCCTCTGGTCTTAGCCTGCTGAGCCACTCGGGGCCTGGAGATTTTGGGTTAATTTTAAGAACCTGGCAACCTGGGACTCCTGTGTGTTGCTCTTTTTGGATCCTTGCACTTCTGTCACTCTGGATTTGATGTGGTCGTTGTCTGTCGCATCACACTTTAGCATTATTATCCGTGATAATCAGATTGTTGCATTTCAGACCATCTCCAAATTTGTCATTTGCAAAAATGAGCTTCTTGGCTGTCCAGACTATCAAAAATCAATCTGGCCAAATATCTGTTTTTTTCCCCCAGCAGCCTAAAATACTTTTCATTACTGACTTACATCTACTGAGAACTACAGGCCCCTTCACACCAACATTCACATGCAACTCGAGTGATCAGATCACAAGGGACTGTCAAAACACGTAGTTGTTCACACCTGATGTTTTGAATGCGTCTCCTGTGACCACTTGTGATCAGATTTCTTACATCATTTCGGCTGGAGGACCACACACATGTACTACGCCAGTCTCCTGATGGTTTTCTTTTCAAACTTAAACGTCCAAACCATTCTTGCTGGTTCAGTTTGGGCTGTGTCAGACTTGTGGTCTGCTGGCTCAGCTTATGAATTGGTCATGTGTCCTGTTCACACTTGTACTTATTTTGGGCTACGTATGATTGGATACCCAGGATGCATGTTAGTTCAAGCCATGAGGAAAAGCGCAATTCTGAATGTCGATGCTATTTGGCACGACACCGAAAGTGTGTTTCTTATCATTTTCAGCCTAATTATTTTGGTTGCTGAATATTTGGTGCATCCCTACAATATGTAATAATGGATAAACTGACGTCCACTCATTTGTAGGCCATCTCCTGATTGGTCCATGTGGAGCTGGCTGGGAATCCTGAGCTTTCCTCCGAGCGTGTTGGCTCCCCAGTGACGGTGTATCAGTGGTAGTTAGAAAAGAGGTGGTGGATGCATCACATGCAACGAATGAGGCTTCTGTATGTCTTCACCTTCCTAGAGTCAGGGACAGTGCAAAGTGATGGGTAGAGCCCCCTAGTGGATGGGATGAGTTAATTGGCTACTACCACATTGGGAAAGAGATAAAATTGGCAAAAATTATTTTTAAAAACATATCGTTAAATAATTAATCACAACATCAATAGCATTGTCATATCATCCACCCCTAGTAAGAGTCAACATCATCAGCATGAGGCTGAATGCTTGTCCATGTCAGTGTTGGAGAAGTTTACGTCTCAGCACTTTTTTACAGGAGGTCTGTGTGGTCTGGCTCTGGGTGGCTGCAGACCTGTTTGATTTAAACCCCGTCGGCTGGCTTATTAAGCCGCTGTTTTACCACTTATATTTCATTGTAGCAAAAGCACGTTGGAAAAACACGGCACAATGCCGCGCAGTGTTCCACGCTCTATCGCAGAACCTAGCTGGACCTTATGAGATGTACTTACTTCAGCAAGCTCCACAGGTTCTGAGCCACAGCCAGTATGAGCACACAGACCACAGGCAGTCAAGCAAATCTGCCAGTTTTATATGAATTTGCTGCAGGATCGAGCCTCTCGTTGTGTTTGATTAGGGCCATATTGTGGAAACATCTTAACATATGTAGGCTTTGCATATGCACGTATATAAAGTATTACTGTAGTGTAATTACATTACTGTTGCTAAGAGGTTTATGTTACAGCGTAAAAGGAAGTGATAAGTCCAATAATATTACACTAGAAGCCATTCAGTCAATATTTATATACTTTTTACAGGTTTTAGGGACAGTATTTGTTATAGTTAATTGAAGGAAATCCACCTCCCTGTCTCCATAGAGCTTCATTCAGTGATACACATATGGTATACATGCCTCAACAGAGAGGAATATGATGCCTAAAGGGACATTGTTTTCATTAAAGGCACTCCAAGAAACTTCTAAGTGTGTTATTCATTCACCACTGACCAATCAGGAACCGGTACCAAACTAGTACCAATGTAGAATACAATTTAGGTTGTCAATACCCACACCTAGTGGTGTATAATATAGCTTGAGTTGTGTTTGCGGTCAGCTTGGAGCTACTGAGTATGGTTTAGGAGCAGGACAGCTGGTCTCTTAATTAAGGCCTGTCCTCTGGCAGTGAACAAAATGAGACAAAAATTTAATTATTGTCAAGAATGAATTCTGACACTTTATGAAATGATTACTCCAAATTCTCAACACTTTTTTATAATGTTGTTCCAGGACCATCATCGAGGTGGCGTATAGCTGTAACGGACAGAAAGCTCTGTCCTTTGGTAAAAAAGAGTAAAAATTATTCACTAATTTTACACCAGACGTGGTGGGACGCATGTGATACGCTGGAACCTCTTTTTAAATGCTTGTTGTTTCACACTGGACATGACGCATAAGCACCTCAAGGCGTAAAAACAGTTGTGTACAGTATCAGGTCCCATTTTTGTGGCACTTTCCTTTTGTGAAGTTTGTATATGAACGTTTTCCACTTCAGCGATTACTCGTACATCAATGTTTGATCAGCGTTGAATTGCAGATAGCGTTTCCAGTTTTAATCAGTATTTGGACTAGCTGGATGTTCTACATCTTTGGTCTACTACAAGATCATAGTTTGCACTTGCCACACCCCACCCCTGCCTCGTTCACTCCCAGTCTGTGTCACATGTTCCACACCTGTTGAACGTCATCATTCACTCCTGCTGTATCATTCCTTTGTTGATTACCCTTGCTATTTAGCCCCTTGTGTTTCCCTTGTCTTTTGTCAGTCATTGTATGTAGCAGTCATGTGAACATCAGTGTCCTTGAATAAACCATCTGTTTGGATTCCACTCCTGTCTCCATCTCTCCATCCATTCAACATTACAGCAGTCTTGCAATGCTGCTGCTACAATGTATACTATCGTTGTCTGCTGATATATTTATTGGCCTAGATACTCTGGTTCAATCTGCTGTTTCTGCCTAGGAATCACTAGAATCAAAAACAGGCCCTAAATGTATTTTTATGCTTCACGTTACTGCCACATGTTGCATGGCCGATGTGAAAGGCTACATTGATAAATATAGGACTGTACTGTGCGTGCCGTGGTATGAAACAGGCTTTACTATTAACTGAATGAGCAGCTTCTGAATCTAAGGGTGCTTTCTCACCTGAAAGTCCGGCCCAAGGTCCAAACCAAAGTTTGTGTGTTTTTTACTTTGTATATTTGGTCCACTTAGGTTTGTTTTCACACTGCACTTTTGCGCACCAAAGACTTTTAGTATGACACACCTACGTCCTGTCATCATCATTTACATGCGGTGCATCTTCCTACACTTGAAACTGATTGGTTTGTAGAAGGACGTGTGTCTCACGCTTTTATATATTTTTATATACTTTTATATTCTGCTGCCAGAGTTTCTTTAGTTTAGTTTAGGTTGCTCTGTCATCTTCTTTCTCTTTCATCCTCTCAGAAAATAAGCTGCACGTTTTAGCATTTTTGTGCATTTTTTAAGCTGTTCACATGTTCATCTGACAAAAATGATATTAAACATGTCGTCTCCTTCTCGCTCCATGTGCTACCGCAGTTCATTTTTGCTGCTGTTCTGGTTATTTTACTTATGTTATTGTTGTTGAATGTTGGTAATGAATGCATCAACTTCCTGTATTTGGTCCGAAAGTCCAAATCTTCTAGAAAAGTGTTTTCACACAGCACACGAACCGGACCATGGTTTAGTAGATCTGGACCAAGACCACCTGTTTTGGTTGGACCAAATTTTGCTCCTTTGGTCTGGACCGTGGTTCATGGCCCCTTTCACACCTGCTGTTTTGGTTCGGACCAAACTGGAAAGTCTGAAAGTCCTGCAAACAATGTAGGTGTGAAAGCACCCTAAGACAAAGCCAGTCATTGGTTCTTCAGATGCTGTTTTTAAACCAATCAGAATCTGGAGCTACTCTGCACTTGTATCCAGATATGATACATGTGTCTTTTCTGTGTTCTACTGAACTACTAATGATACACAGAAAAGTACATTTCTGCTTGTACATACAGAGGAATTGACCTCCGCATTTGATCCATGCAGTGAAATGGTCATACACACATACACACACTAGGGGGCAGTGAGCACACTTGCCCCAGTGGTGGGCAGCACCTTGGGAGCAGTTGTGGGTTAGGTGCCTTGCTCAAGGCCTATTTTTCAGGGGATCAAACCAGTAACCCTTTTAGTCTCATTCCACGGCTGCCCCCTTGCGCAATTGCGTATTGCACAATAATGGAAACCAAATCTGAACCATTTGTTGAATTTCATGTTTTCAGGTTCAACTTCTTACCAAAATCACTTACTGTGCTGTCAGTTTGTTGGTTGTTGGGTATAAAAACACTGAAGGTGAGGGTCCCCTTTAAAATATGTATTTTATGTAATTTTTTTGGTATTGACGTCTTTATCTCTAGGCCTGGAATCCTTTATCATTCAGGTTTGTTGCACAACACTTGGTAACGTTTAACGTAGGTATTGTAGCCCCCCTAACAGAGTTCCTTTGTTTGTGCAGGAAAGTAAAAGGATCTGCCGTGCCTTGTCCCTTGACTCAAAATCTGCATACCCCAAGGGCTGCTGGGAGAGTTTAACAAGCTTCTGATGTTGCTGGAGAGAGTGAGCCATTTTACATTCTTTCACTAAGGTAGAAGCCTGGAGCATCCCGCTGGAGAGCAGAGGTCAGAGTGTAAATCAGGAATGGCTTTCAGCTCGGTTCAGCTCAACTTTATAGTGATTTCTGTCATATGCACGTATGTAAGTGGATGGTCTACTGTTTTAGCCACCACAGAACAGTAAATGACAGTTTTAGTACATTTTGCAAATCACTGACCTCAGTCATTCAATTAGTTTACAATTTCTCAGAATATAATTCAGTGCAATATGAAATCGGACATTTTCAGACTCATGTGAATGTACGACAGTGGTGGGCCATCAGGGCCTGCAGGGTCTTCTCTGCTGGCCTAAGAAATATCTGAATCACAAACTGATGTTAATTATATTTTGTCCATGAATACTTATTAAATAATTCCAAATGGTTTGTTTGCTTCCACTTATAGTTTTTCTGATGGTTGTGCTGTTTCCAGACGTGTATTTTCATATTAAAGCATTTCACCAATCACATTTCAGCCATCATTTGTTGCCAGCAGGGTCAAAGTCAAAGAAAACTGCCCAAAACCTTCACAATTCATTTTGCAGGCTCTCTTAACACAAAATAAATGTCGATTAAACTGTTGCTTCAACCAATCAGATTTTGAGTTGGTGTCACCAGGGCCCTGTAGCAGGCGTCTAGCAACGTCACTGTATTCAGACCCATTGATTGGATACGATGTACGAATATAGCTTGAGGAACTGTTTACGCTGTTTAGTATCGGCGCCATATGTTTTTTTTTTTTTCTTTTCTTTTTTTTAATTTTATTTTTTTTTTTTTATTTTATGGGAATTTTATTTGCCAAAATCATATATTTTTGAATGTTATGTAGGGATAATGGATATTGAGTTTTTAATCATTATATAATGGACAGCATGGTAGCTTAGCGGTTAACATGTTCGCCTCTCAGCACTGAGGTTCAAGTCCCCATGTGGGTGGAGTTTCCATGTTCTCCCTGTGTCTCCCTGGGTTTCCTCTTACAGTCCAAAAACATGGAGATCAGGTGAATTGGCTACTCTAAAAATGACCCTGGTGGTGTGTGACTGAATGTGTACAGTATGTATATGTGTGTGCCCAGATATGGTTGGCACTTTGTCCTGGGTGATCCCCCAGTGCTCGATGCAGTCCTCAAGGTCGACGGTCATCTCCGGTTGAGACACTGCGCGTGATTGGCTGCCGCTTTTTGCTGGTGTGTGTTTGAGTTCTGAGTGTGTTAATTGCAAAGCATCCTTGGGTTTGAGAAAGGTGCTTCGTTCGTTTATTCATTCATTATACACATTTAGGTATTTTGTGTTTATGTAAACAAAGAAAATGTGGAAAGTGTGAAAAGTTGGTGAGGTGGTGAACATCCAATATTCTGACATTAATGAAGGCAATCAAATCCTCACAGCAATGTTAAAAAAATCTAATAGACAGTCCTCCCTCTACAGTCCAGGAATGTGTTCCATTACTTTTGTCAGTGTAATGTAGGACCTACTTAATTCTTGTCCTGTAATACAGAACTAATAGACACCCGCCAGCCAATCAGGAAAGAGTATTTCTTGTCTCTGGGGCACGCTGTAACTCTAATTGATCGTAACATTCCAGAATTGATGGCGTTGGATAGATAGCCACCTTCAGATTGGTGTAACAATGCATTTTTACACCCATATGACAAATACTGCACATATCAACTCCAGCTGCACCCGTACTCCTCCCACCACCGACAGAAACCACAAAGAGCTTGATCTTCTCGTGGACGAGGTTCACTGATGAAGCATTCATTTCAGCACTGTGCTTTATACTGTGATAGACGTTCTCTGCTGGGAAGAAATTGCTTGCACTGGATAAAAAGCCCAGTCAACACAAAGTGAAGAGGAATGAGGGCTCAGCTTTTTTTCTTTCAAGCTTCCTGATGGTTTTTCAACTTTTCCCAGCTACCAAAACAGCAGCCTTGGACAAGGTCGCTCTCTCTCTCTCGCTCTCTTTCTCGCGCGCTCTCTCTCTATCTCTCGCTCTGTATCTCTCACTCACTCTCTCGCGCGCTCACACACTCTCTCTCTCGCTTACGCTCTCTCTCTCTCTCGCTCCCTCTCCCTTTCTCTCTCTCTCTCTCTCTCTCGCTCATGCTCTCTCTCTCTTACTCTCGCTCATGCTCTCTCTTTCTCTCTTCCTTGTTTTTTGCGAGGAACACTTCAAACCCAAACAGCCTCTGGAAAGAGTCTGCTCTCACTCAGAGGTCAGCAGCTGCAGCCGCGGCCCTCCTCCACACACAGGCCGAGTTGGGGGCTGTCCGGGGGACTGAAGGGGGGCAGTTAGAAGGGGTTTTGGGGGGGTTCTGAGCTTAGCCGCATTAGTCGACCTTTCACCCCGGCTTCCGCTCTCGTAATTGCAGGAAGTGAGGCTGCCCAATGAGAGAGGCCGATGGCTGGCCTCGCATTAATGAGCACAGAGGTGCCAGTGTTGTTAAAGCAGACTGGCGGCCATGTTGTCTGGACTGCTGTGGAAAAACGATAGAGAGCATGGCTATTTACGGTCATATGTTTGATGAATGGAGTAAAAAAAATCCATTTGAATGTTACCTGTACAGTATAAGTCAAATAATTTTAGTGCTCATGCTTAAATGTTTGGTGTGCTTCATAGACACACATAAACAGTGGAATTGAGGCCACTGATTGGAAAAGGATCCCTTGTGAGCCGAAGGTTAAAAGTAGGACTATTTAAATAAGGGATAACTCCGGCTGAGGACGAAAGCACGAGGTGTTTTATTCCGAAGAACACTTTGGGCAAGCTCTTTGATCAATCTTAAACATGTCCACACATTTCTTTTGTTTACTACTGCAGTGTAGGGAGTCTGGGTTATGCCTAATTCACACTACATGAATTTAGCCCAGTTTTCCAGTCGCCGACCAGTTTTTTGTAAATCGCTCTTCTTGGAGGCGAGTCGGAGATGACTCTAGGCTCCCTCAGTAATGTAGTGTCAACTCCTGAAAGACGCTCGCCGAGCCGTCGCCAACTTATCACCTCCCGGGACTTATTTGGCATTTTGAATATCTGATCCAGTCAGGCGACTGGTTCAACAGCAGTACCTACGTACAACCAATGGGATCGCATTGAGAGAGAACCACGGTCTTTCTGTATTGTATTGATATGTGCGTAGTTCCACGACAGCTGAAAGACTTGGGATTACAGCTCAACCAGTCGCGTGGTGCGAACGTCACAATGACTGACAACAAAACAGTTCAAAAACACTGAGATTAGGTGAATTGGCTACTCCTAAAATTTACCTGGTGTGTGTATGAATGTGTGTACGCCCAGATATGGTTGGCCCTCTGTCCTGGGTGATCCCCCCCCCCCAAGTACCCGATGTAGTCCTCCCGGTGGATGGTCGCTTCCGTTTAAGAGTTCGCTGTGCGCGACTGGTGTGTCGATTGTAAAGCATTCTTGGGTGTCTAGAAATATATAATATATATATATATATATATATATATATATATATATATATATAATCTATATAAGTGTAATTTTTATGTGTAACTCAAAAAATTTGTATAGTGTGAACTAGTGCTGGGCGATTAAACGATATCGATTTTTTTCACGATAATTTTTCCCTCGATGACGATGATAAGCTGGGACAATAGAATTCGATAAGTATTAACATTCGTTTCCATTTCGCGTCTAAGCAGCTTGACAGTGAGTTCAGAAGTCTAATACTGCTGCTTGTTAGCTCCTCCTCACCAGCGCCGCCAAAATGCACTGTTGTGTTTAAGACAAGCTGTGATTGGAGGAGAGCATAGTGTTGCTGGGCGAGAGAGCGTGAGGTCGCTGTGTGTGCGTATGTTTGTGTTAGAAGGATAAGGAGGTGGACTTGTTGTGTGTGTGTGTCAGCCGGTGTGCTAGCATTAGCCTGTTAGCTTGGCTCTCTAGCCTGTAGTTATTTTGGAGTGGATGCGGCCGACAACACTCATTGTAAGTTTCAACAATAAAGCGACGACCGTAAACGTCTTTCTCGTCCATCCTTTCAACGTGTCCAGCCGGACGCTACAATATTATGTTCTGGCAGTAAACATTTAAATATTTTAAATAGTAACATTTCATGTATTTAGTCTGATGTTTTTGGAAAGATGTTGTTTAAAACTATGACAGTGTTAGAAAATGTAATATCGTGATAATTATCGAGATTGATCAATATAGAAAAATGTATCGTGATAACATTTTTGGCCATATCGCCCAGCTCTAGTGTGAATCCAGCATTAGGGCTGTGAGTTATTGTTGTTAGTCTGTCAATGTCAGTGTGTCACATTGACTACAGTTACAACACCTTAAGACAAGACAATAAAACAACATGAACCAGTATAAATAACAACAAAACGATGAAACGAACACAAGCTACAATAGTAATTTTGTGTTTAAAAGTTCCTGATTAGACTTTTTGAGAAGATTGGCCACCCCTGTGGTGAAGGATGTGACAGAAAAAATATTTTAACGTCTAAAGTCTCGCAAGCCAGTCATCACGCATCTCCATATGTGGTCTATATTAAAGATATCTGTCATGAATAAAAGAGAACGTGTGAGCAGCACATCTATGATTTCCCTGTTTAAGTTGAGCAGATGAAAGCCTGAGCCTCCCTCTTTCTCCCATCACACAACTGGCCTTGAGTTATTATCTCTGAGCGAGTGTGTCACACACGCCGCAGACTGAATGTGGCTGCCTCCCGCCATGCGGACGGCGAGCAACGGGAGATTTATGACGCCTCGGCCTTTGATATCTGGAGGGAAACGTTTGAACGTGATGCAGAAGCGCCTCATGAACCCGTCCAACACTGTTTCATCTCGGACAGAGCTTGCACGTCAGATGCATCTGTATCTGTTTATCCTCAGCTTTTTATGAACTGTTTGATAAGGCAAACACTCAATATTCACTTGCTGTCCTCAGGACATGGTTAGTCTGACAAAAATGTGTTTTCTTTTTGTTTTGTTTTTGCAGGATTGCTCAGATGTTTGCAAATCAGAGCAATAAACAAGATCTGTTAACATAGGGTTACCAGAACTGAGGTGATGATAAAAGAGTATACACGCGTATGATTACATGTTCAAATAAATTTTTTTTGGTGCTTGAACACAAATGTTATTATTATTAATCATTAATAAATATTGACAAATTATGATTTATACTTTATTAATAATTTATTAATAATTACTAGTTACTATTAATAATTTACTAATAACTATTAATTATTATGAGTAGTAAAGTCATAAAAATCATATGAATCATTAATAAAATATTAATACATTATTACATATTATTTATAAATAATAAACTGTTAAAAGCATGTAGCATAAAATTATCACCCAATTCTTTTTAGTCAACTTCACTTCAGCTCATTATCACCAATGTTACACTTATGTTTGGACTGTATGGTCAATAGATCTTATTTACACAGAATTATACCTCATTTTTGAGTAAAAACAAGCAGAAATTCTGAATTATTTTGATAATAGTTACACTTAGAGGCATGTAAATAGATGGCTTATCACAGACTGGTAAACACACACACACAGACACACACTCAAATGTAAATATTAATTAATTTCAATAAAACAGCTGATATTAAAATACGTCTAGCTGATGTGACACAGGCAGAACAAACACTCAACACGTTAACAGACTGCCGGCCAAATTGCAGTCCAGACTTTATTTGAGGGAGTGACAACGGTGACGGCCAATCACACGTTAGCAAGAAATGGCAGAGCCAATCGATGAGCTTGTGGCAGCCTAAATGGAAACCGGCTTGTATTTCAGCTGGGTCTCCATAGCGTAACATCTCACTCAAGCAAACCAAACAGAATAGGGGGAGGGCGAGACTAGTTTGTGAACGAAACGCTTCTCGAGTACAACAAAATCTCGGACGTTTATGAAATTCCACCCGGACATGTTTTTTAAGTCTCAAAAAGAGGACATCTCCAGGTAAAAGAGGACCCTAGTTAATGGTCAAGTACTGGTGGATGCACGGTAAAAGGTTCACGTCAGTGCTTTTGGGGTACGGCTCTGTTTACATTATAGAGAGAATTAAGCAAATTTAAGAATACGAAGCCTATTTAATAGGGGTGTAAAAAATAACCGATTTGGATCGGAACACCGATTTTGACTTAACAGTCACATCTTGTCACCAGAGTTGCCAGGTTCGCGGTTTTCACGCCAATTTGGGCTACTTTAAAAAATTACCGCGGCCGCCAAAAAAACAACAAAAAAGTTGGTGTTGCCTTGGATATTACTTCGAGAGAGAGAGAATGGGGAAATACCGGAGGTGGTATTGCAAGGACTGGGAAAAAGAAAAAAAGTTTGATGGACTGATAATAAATCCCTTATAAACAAAATACTAAGTCGTACACTCATAATTGTTTTGCCATTTGCTTCAAACGGGTGACAGACATATATTTTGTGCCAGTTTAAGCTTCTGAAGGGCAGTTTTAAGACTGACTTTGGATATTTTTTTGTGTGGTGGAGAATGAGGGTTTTGGGGACTTGTTTAAAACATTGGAGCCCCGGTACCACATCCCAACACGACAGTATTTTACTGTTTCTGACTTCACATGTCAAATATAACTTTACTAGATCTCTAGTATTTCATTAATCTATCAAAGCAAGCAAAAACACATTTTTAGTATTAACTTATGTTGACTCAATGTAAAATGATCTATTTTAAACAAGTCACTCGTATTATTTCCTACCCGATTATACTGAACCAAATCGTATCGAAATCGTACTGAACAGAATCGAATCGGTCCAATTTAAAATATATCGTTTCTGAATCGTATCGTACGGCATGAATCGAGATACATATCGCATCGTCATTTATTGGACAGATACACACCCCTACTATTTAAGCTTTAAATGCACAATTGATCTCTTTCGTAAATATGAGTGTCCGCATTGCAAGTTAAAAGTAAACGTACAGAAAATGTAGATATGTCAAAAGATTGGAGCTGAACAATGGCTTGTAATGAACTATTGCTCACTCGCTCGCTCACGTTTAGCAGGCTGAAGATTCTACATAAGTGAGAGTAATGCGCACTCACTTAGCTTTCGTGTGTAATTAGTGAAAAGGAGGAAACTGACATGAACTCGCTGTAGTTTACAGTCAAATTGTACATGAAGCGAAAGGCCTGAAACCACACAGTCGCTGGATACATGTGCTATTTGTCCAATCACGGACTTCAGCAAACTTCCGGAGAAGTCCAAAGGCAAAAGAGCATCAGTGGCACAGTGTCCTTGTTATGAAACATTTTGTATTACGATATTCTCAGCGAATGTTCAGATGATGAGTTCACCGTCTTACTCCCTCTATGCCAGTAACAGCCAGGCTGAGGTAGCTCCTCTCCATTAGGGGAATATCAGATGAGGCATGTATTATAAATGCTTTGTTTTTGCTCTGTGACGTAGGGCTGGATTAGTTTGTTGAGGATGGTGTGATGCTACTCCCTTGAGGACGGGGACAGGAGACCGGAGCCATCATACCGAGGAGGGACAGAGACAGGGAACGAGGGATTTAGGCACTTTTCCCAACACTCCCCAAGGCTTCACTATCTGCTATAACATCAACCTTATCTTTCTCACTTTCTCTCGTTTTTCTCTGTCACTCACTCTTTCAGTCTGCTCCATTTCTCTCTCTCGATTACTATTTCAGCCTCTTTCCATCTCTTCTTTGTCTCTCTTTCTCTCTCTAGCAGGTTTCCTGTTGAGATGAGGGATTCAGAGGCATTGATCGAGGGCAGCATTCGAGCAGCCGAATGCACGACTTTTGTTCGGCTGTAAGAAAATATTGATGCACTTGAGCATCACAGGTTTATGTTTAGTGATACTGTAAATACAGATGGATTTTTAATGAATTGGTGGCAGACAGTGGCTCGTTTTGTCTTGGGCTTAAACCCACACACTACATAGCAGTGCTGTAGTCCATCATCAGCCATCAGATTCTTCTACTATATCATTAGCATCAGCAAGCTAGCTAACGGCTAATGTTAGCACGGATTGGAAAAGTGGTAAAATCACCATATATGGCCGTGCTTACAGTACCGGAATATACTACATACTACTCTTCTATTCCACATCAAGTGAATCTCTCTCTTTTTCTCTCTATTCCCTTTCTTTCTTTATCAATCTCTCTCTGTCTTTCTCTCATTCTCACTCATTCTTCTACTTTCTCTCTTCTTCTTCTTCTTCTTCTTCTTTCTTTCTGTCCCAATCTCTGTCAATCTTTCTCTCACTCGTTATATCTCTTTTTCCATCTATTTCTCTCTCCCTCCTTCTGTTTATATCTCTCTTCTCTTGTCCTTCTCTTCCACTCTAACTTTCTGTATCTCTATTTCTCTCACTCTCGTTTATTTTCTTGTTCTTTCTCTTTTTGTCTCTTTCATTCTCACTCTCTTCTTCATTCTATTTTTCTTTTGTCTTCCTCTCTTTTTCTTCGTGTCCGCCTTTCTCTCTGTTGCTCTCTTTTTCTCTATCTTTCAGTCTCCTTTTTTCTCACTTTTATTCTCTTTCTCTCTTTTTGTCTTTTCATATCTCATTCTCTCTTTCATACTTGGTTTATTTCTCCCGTTGTTTCTCTCTTTCTCTGTCATTCTGTCTGTCTTTTAATCTCTTACACTCTCTCTTCCTCTCTCTCACCTTTCATTCTCTGTCTTTCTTTTTCCGCCTTTCTTTCTCTTTTATTGTGTCTCTTTCTCTTTCTTTCTGTCTCTTTCGTTTTATTTATTCTCTCTCTCCCTCCCTCTCTCCCTCTCCCTCTCTCTCGTTCTCTCCCTCTCTCTCTCCCTCTTTCTTTTTCCATCTTTCTTTCTCTTTTATTGTGACTCTTTCTCTTTCTTTCTGTCTCTTTCGATTTATTTACTCTCTCTCTCTCCCTCTCTCTCCCCTCCCCTCTCTCTTTCTCTCTCTCTCTCCCCCCTCTCTTTCTCTCTCCTCTCTCTCCTCTCTCTCCCT
>BRDA01004917.1:20680-69683 GCA_036984385.1 Crenuchus spilurus
CTCTCTCTTTCACTCCCTCTCTCTCCCTCTCTCTTTCCCTCCCTCTCTTTCTCTCTCTCTCTCTCTCTCTCTCTCTCTCTCTCTCTCTCTCTCTCTCTCAGTATTAGGTTTCTCTGTGTGTGACAGAGTGTGAGTACACACTACTCATTCTCCATCCATCATACACTCCTCTCCACAGCTTCTGTAGTGCTCCCCTCCCCACACCCATCCACACGACTCAGTCCGTCACACACCCAAACAAAGGCGCGTGACAGCTTCCTTCCCGAAATGTGATCTTCCTCTTGTGATTTTCTCCCTGTGCAGGTCTGAGCTTGTGCTCAGGATCAGAACTCCTCATCCATATACCTGATACAATTCTGTACACCTACTTAATTACAAACTCAATTAGATTTACATTTGATTTATATTGTGTACCGACAGGTTTGTTTCTGCAGAATAAGACCACTTTTACACTTCATTGTTAATCCAGTTTGTAATAATTAAGACCCCTGACTGCTGAAATCTTCTGAGAAAGCTTTACACTAGAGCAGTAGTGCCCTGTCCTGTCCTACTAATTTAAGGTAATGAAGGCTTTCAGAGTGATCTGAATGTCAGAGTCAGGTGTGATGGATCTAGTGCTGGGCGATAAAACGATATCGATTTTTTTCATGTTAATTTTTCTCTCGATGACTATGATAAGCCAGGACAATAGAATTTGATGAGCATTAACGTTCGTTTACATTTCATGTCTAAGCAGCTTGACAGTGAGTTCAGAAGTCTAATACTGCTGCTTGTTAGCTCCTCCTCACCAGCGCCGCCAAAATGCACTGTTGTGTTTAAGACAAGCTGTGATTGGAGGAGAGTGTAGTGGGGCGGGGCGAGAGAGCACGAGGTCGCTGTATGCTCGTCTGTTTGTGTGAGGAGGAGGAGGGGGGCTTCCTGTGTGTATTTGTGTGTATGTGTCATCCCGCGTGCTAGCATTAGCCTGTTAGCTTGACTCTCTAGCCTGTTATTTTGGAGTAGCTGCGGCCGACAGCAGTCATTGTAAGTTTCAACAATAAAGCGACGACTGTAAACGTCTTTCTCGTCCATCCTTTCAACGCGTCCAGCCGGTCGCTACAATATTATGTTCTGACAATAAACATTTAAATATTTTAAATAGTAACATTTCATTTATTAATTTGATGTTTTTTATAACTATAACAGAAAATTTTATATCGTGATAATTATCAAGATTGATCAATATAGAAAAATTTATCGTGATAACATTTTTGGCCATATCGCCCAGCTCTAGTTGGATCTGACTGATTTCAGCCATGACTACTATCCTGGTGGGCTCTAGAGTGTCCTATTCTATTGGGAGTGCTTTTCTATGGGCATTGTGCACTCACTGGCCACTTCATTAGGTACACATACCTTGTATTTGCACTCATTGTCCATTTTGGCTCCACTCAGACTGTAGTTCATCTGTTTCTCTGTATACTTTATTAGCTTCCTTTCACCTGTTCTTTAATGATTAGGACCCCCACAGAGCAGCTTTTATTTGGACAGTGGATCATTCTCAGCATTGCAGTGACACTGATGTGGTGGTGGTGTGTTTGTGTGTTGAGTGGATCAGTGGTATGTGTACCTAATGAAGTGGCCAGTGAGTGTATGTGTCAGCTTTGGGAAAGAATAACGTAGTCTGGATTAAAAATAAGTTATGACTGAAGTTTTATACATCAACGTGTAAGAAAAGGTGTTTCTAGGTGTTTACACCACGGAAGGCCTCGGAGGGTTAAAACCAACTTTCTCCAAAAAGAGGGAATGAAGAAGAGGAACTGGGGAATCGCAGGGGATGAGAGAGCTCCAGATAGACTGAAATTATGAATCCTGTTAGTTCAGCACATTGAAGCGTGTTTATTTAGATAAGCCTCCCTGCTGCCCTCTCATTTAGATAATATAAACAGTTGGGCGACTTGGCCGGATCCTCAAGCGCTTGGCTTTTCCACGGTGCTTTTGCTAGCGAGGTTTTATTTATTTTCCTGCCTAATGGACACGTTGGGTATTATATTAATGCTCTTATATCAGAAACTGTGCTTGGCCATGCTCGAATGGCTTTGCCACTTGTTTCCCTGAAACCAGACTTTGATGGGCAGCTCCAGTCTGTCTTAATAGGTTGCATGTAAGCATGTTTGTTAATAGAAGATTTCGTTTTTTTTGCCCTACGGGATTTTTAACGAAGTTCTGAGAGAGATAATAGCTGCGATAAAATGAATTTTGAGTTAATACAACATTGGGAATCGTAGGTATTAAGTATAATAAATGCCTGAGAAGAATATGTAAGGTTTTTTCATTTATCTTGCATTTTTATTTCAGCAGCAGTCTTCTCTAGTCGCGTTTCCATTCCAAAATGTTATTGATATTCTGTTTTGTCGAAAAAACAATTCGACAAAACACGTTTCGCAGTTGCGGTGTTTCCGTTAAATGTGAAATACTTTTATAAAATCACGTGTGAATATGTTTGTTCTCGTGATAAGTCATTACAAACATGGCGGCAGTGGATGTAAACACATACTTCAGCTTTATACATACTGCTACCACGGCACTAGCGCTCATCATCAGCCATCAGAGGAGACGGGACTTATCGAGGCTTTGGAGCTACAAGCCCCTTATACTTGGGAGCGGCTACGTATGCGGCGTTTTTGGGAAACTGTAGTCGATGATTTTACAGAAGAGCTGTGGATTCAACATTTTAGAATGACACACTCAACTTTTAATGAACTTTGTGATGCTGTGAGATCTCTAGTGGAGCAGCTGCACATTGTCCAAGGATTCAGCTCGTTATTCCAGATATGCCGCGTCATCTTCATCCTCTTACTTTCTGTTGTTGTCTTCTTTTTCGTCGTCTTTTTCGCCAATAGAAACGTCCGGTTGTTGATCACGTGACTCCCTTGATGCAAAAAAAGTCCGTTAGAGTGTTTCCATTACACTTTTGCAATATAAACCAATTTTGATACGACTGAAAAACCACCTCATCTTAGCGCAAAAGACTTTTATCTAAAAACGTGAGTTTTTTCTTAATTGTCGTGTTTCCATTAAGCTAATTTTTATTCGCAATTCTAATTTGCGATATTTCATGGTGAATGGAAACGTGACTATTGAGTCCAAATTGAGGCTGGACTATTCGTCCTTTGTGTTGAAAGAACCATTTTGCTACTTGCATATTGTAGTCATCATTAAATTGAAGGACAAGCAGACGCCTGCAGCATCAAAAACCACAGCTGTGTTACTTCACCATAAAACTGCTGATGGCTTAGCATTCCCAGAACATATGTATGCTTGCGCAGACTGTTTTGTTGTTTTGTATATGACAGTAAGTAAGACATGATCGTCTGGAATCATTTGAAAGTGACCTGAGCTCAAAATTAGGCAGATTAGAAACTTATTACAGTATTGTACTCATATATACATTTACTAGTGCATCTCTAAAAATGGGAATATCTTAAACTTTCATTTGTGTCCATAATTGAATTCAAAAAGGCAAACTGTAATATTTTGGGGTGGTATGGTGGCTTTGTGGTTAGCACATTCACCTCTCAGCACTGAGGTCTTGGATTCAAGTCCCCATCTGTGTGGGTTTCCATGTTCTCCTCCCACAGCCCAAAAACATGGAGTTCAGGTGAATTGTCTACTCTAAATAAGCATTATGAATTGTTTATGGAAGGTGTTACAGGTTCCCAGTGGGCTTGGGACAATAGACGATGCCCTCATCCAATCACAAATGGCTGACAGATGTCACAGGGATAAGCCAGCATTGTGTTTGTTCTTTCCTGTTGCATGTTAATGTGGCAGATTACAGTTTTACTTCATGTTGTCATATGTTAGACCATCTCTAATCATATATCATCAATATTCTAGTCATCTCCAGAGACTATTGTGAAAAAGTTTGTGTTCATAATTTAATTCAAAAAGGCAATGTCATCCATTTTATATTTATTACATGTAAAGTCACATATTTCATTTGTTCTGATGTTAATACAGATTGAATAGTAATTTATTCAAACACCAAATTAAATATTCTAATCATTTCTGTGAATTTTTTATGAATTATAAGGCAAACAGTAAAAGAAAAATGAAGAGGCTTGAAATGTCCCTTTACATGTACAGTGTTACCTCGGTTATCGTTTGCCCTGGTTATCATACAATTCCGTTATCGTTGACTCTTTTCGGGGGAAATTTTGTACCAGTTATTGTTCATCCGTCTGGTTTCATTGGTCTGCCCACATGACTTGCCGCTAATTTTGCAAAAACGGCAAATGTGCATCCACCCACACATTCTTCACACAACCATGTGTTCGTTCTTCATTCTGTCTTTGTGTCGCTGGCTTTATTCCTCACTGTTTCTCTGGCTTTGTTTCTCGTTGTGTCTCTGGCTTTGTTTCTCGTTGTGTCTCTGGCTTTGTGTTTCTCGTTGTGTCTCTGACTTTGTGTTTCTCGTTGTGTCTCTGACTTTGTGTTTCTCGTCGTGTCTCTGGCTTTGTGTTTCTCGTGGTGTCTCTGGCTTTGTGTTTCTCGTTGTGTCTCTGACTTTGTGTTTTTCGTTGTGTCTCTGGCTTTGTTTCTCGTTGTGTCTCTGACTTTGTGTTTCTCGTCGTGTCTCTGGCTTTGTGTTTTTCGTTGTGTCTCTGACTTTGTGTTTCTCGTCGTGTCTCTGGCTTTGTGTTTCTCGTGGTGTCTCTGGCTTTGTGTTTCTCGTTGTGTCTCTGGCTTTGTGTTTCTCGTTGTGTCTCTGGCTTTGTTTCTCGTTGTGTCTCTGGCTTTGTGTTTCTCGTTGCGTCTCTGGCTTTGTGTTTCTCGTTGCGTCTCTGGCTTTGTGTTTCTCGTTGCGTCTCTGGCTTTGTGTTTCTCGTTGCGTCTCTGGCTTTGTGTTTCTCGTGGTGTCTCTGGCTTTGTGTTTCTCGTGGTGTCTCTGGCTTTGTGTTTGTCGTGGTGTCTCTGGCTTTGTGTTTGTCGTGGTGTCTCTGGCTTTGTGTTTCTCGTGGTGTCTCTGGCTTTGTGTTTCTCGTGGTGTCTCTGGCTTTGTTTCTTCTTGTGTTTGATTGATTAAGCACAGGGTTTTTATAATCATACACTGTATAAATCCATTTTCACTCTAAAACAGCACAAAAACGAATGTAAAAATCACATTTTTAACAAATAATGAAACATATTACTTTATACAATCAAAATGTGATAAAATCTCAAAACTAACATTCAGTGGCTTTCTGTAAGTTGGTATCATGCCATGTTCCATTGTGATGCTTGCTGTAGATGTCATTGTATGCCAGCTAGGTAGACTTCACCTTTTGCTCAAAGTTTTGGAGTCCAGATCTTTACGTCGAGATGACCTGTTTAAGGTGAAATTCAACTTTTAAGTAAGAATAAGCAATGAAAAAGTTTTTGGAATGAACCCACATCAAATTTTTAGAACTAATCATCAGCCCAGGACTGTATTCAGGCTCCCTGAACACCAGCAAGAGGCTGTAATGGCTCTGTAATGTAAAGGTGAAGGGTTTCATGCAGGCTCGTGATTGGGGAAGAGGGTCATCTTGTTCCACTTTTGGTGAAACCTCCCCTCTCCTCTGGGCTCTTCCTTTTCTTTGATAATTGCAATTAATCCGCCTGCAGTCGGGGGAGAGGATATCCAGTCTCTTTAGGCTGATGGGAGCAGGGGAGGGAGAGAGAAGGAGAGAGAGAGAAGGGGAGGATGAATTACTTCAAGCTGCCGGCTGATGTGACGTTTGCCTGGAAGGTCTCACACTCTGAGAGCCGAGGAGCGCTGGCTTCCTGCTATTAGAGGTACAGAGGGAGGGAGAGAGCGAGTGGTGAGTAGAGTGATGGAGGAAGAGCGGAGAGCAGAGAGGGTCTGGAATCTAATTTTTGAAGCTCTGGGATGCGTAATCCGATTGGGCTAATGCTAGTGTTCTGTCAGTGTGTCTTACGTGCAGACTGGAAACATACAGGTTGGCAGAAATGTAAAAAAAAAAAAACCATTGACCTGTGTACGGGATGTAAGACATGTCAGTTACAGTAAGGCCGGTGACAGTAATTTTGTACACTAAATGTACATGGCAGCAAAGTATAAACTGTGACTTTTTCCCACTAGCAAGGAATACAGGGATAATCCAATCCTGATATTTGATTTGTCAAATTATTACCTACAGGGCATTTGGTTGATTACACGCTAAATACGTTGCAGTTACATTACAGTTTGGTACGTGGCCAGATTTCCCAGAAAAAAATTAGGTTTTGGCCACATCCAGCTAAAATGGGTACAGATAGAGGACAGATAACAGAGTTGTGTCCTGAGACTAAGACCTATTGATTCAAGCATCGATCCATTTACAGAGCCGTTCTCTCTACATTATTGATATATTTTCCTTCTTCCTCTGCCACTCACATCTATCAAATCGGTCCCCACAAAGCAGTTAATTTGCTGGTGAGATGTCTGGAGGCCTGTTCACAGCCTTTCAAAAGCTAAAAGCAGAATCTTTCCAATCCAGCCACTGAGGACCCCCCAGTCTGTCTACATTTTTGCTTTATTTTGGCATTGTCAAGTCTCTAAAACACAAAATCACCCTTTGATCTCCTGAGCCAGGTGTGTTTGGAGCCGAAGTAGAAGCCAGCGAAGAATGCTTTGGGCTTCATTTTCTTAAATAAACTAATTCACCAAAAATGAGTTGTACACACTTTTGTTCTTGGCATATAGAGAGGCAGACTGCGCAAATGGACAGAAGTACAAATCCAGAATCCAGTGTGAATGAAGGGAATGCATGGCGCTCCTCGAAGACGTGTGGTGCCCCCGTAAAATCGTAGTGCCCCAAGCACAACGCGTGGTGTGCGTTTGCGGAGCTTCACCACTGTATATTGATATGTAATGTAGGCATGGAAACCATATAAGCTAATAATCGAAGCTGCATAATGATTAAGCCATGCAGTTTTGCACTAATGCTGGGTGTTAATGCTCTTCCATTAATTATAAGTAGGGCCAAATTCACAAGTCTTCCATGTTTTTTTTACAGCAGTTCGGTAAGACTTGCACAGAGTTCGCTTTATGAGTGCAGTCTTGAACCCTTCAAACATCTTTCTCACAGTTGAATTCATTGCTTTTCTCCAACCCAATGTGTGTTAAAGCAGTGTACATGCACACGCACCCAGAAACGCACATCATTTGTGGGGAAATCTCCCCAAGCTATGGTCTAGTCACTTGTTTTGTGCAGAAAAGTGTTCATAGCTGTGGAGAAAGATCCCTCTTTGGAAGCCTCTGAGCTACAATGTAGTGTCACGCTTTTGCAAGCGCAGTTAACTCAAGCAGGGAACATGGTGCATTAGTTTGGGCACCCCCTTGTCAAATATTGCATCTCAGATGGTTACATGAATCCAAAGAGTCAAATAACATCTTCATTGCTATTTTAAGAAGCTGCAGTTAAGGTACAAACTGCTTAAATGTAGAGTGTTCACAGCATTTCATGGGGAAAGGCTTATTTCACGGTCTGCAACACAATTTTCACGGATGTGAATTTGGCAGTGCTTTTCTTATAAGCTGTAGCTTCAGTGCAAAACAAAACAAAAAACAAAAAACAGACCAATGGCCAATCCTCTACATCTTAGTTAAGTGGATAATTTGGTATTTTGCCAAACTGTTTCTTTAATATTTCTCTGCTTTTTCCCTCTGGTAGCATTGGGAGAAGTAGAGGGGCTGGGATGACCTGCTCGGTCCTCTGGCGGTCAGTTCCGGAGATGCTTGTCCACACAAAGACTCTCTGTTGGTCTGTGTTATGTCAGAAATTGGAGAGAAACACAAGCAAAGTTAAACAAGGTTTCTCTGCCAGCGCAGGCCAAGGATCTCTTAGGATATCGCAGAAAGAGTGCCGCAGCGGAGGGGAAATCCTCTCAATTGCTCTGATTTAGATATCTCAGTGGAAGCTTGGCACGTTTCGACATCACAGAGTGAAGCAAGATACCAAAAAAATAACAACAGGACATTGTGCGGTGTTCGTGCACTGCTTTACATGTGTTCTCTCTATATATCGTCCCAACTACCCTGGAGATTTTTATGCCCTTGCATTTAATTAGCATTCCTGAGCTATTAAGCAATGAACTTGCCACTGCACGACCCACCATGAACATAAAAAGCGTGACAATCAGAGGTAGTTGTTAATCACAGTGGCAGCAGTTGTGTACTGAGTTTAGGAAGAAGAGCTAGTTTTTTAGGAGTAAGAGGGAACCTGAAAGAATTCCAAGAATTCCGGTGTTAAAGTTCACACCGTAGCTCCATCTGCGATTCAATCTCGGGAAATAGGAGACAGCTGCGCGTGTGTGTGACCGAGTATGTGTGCATGCTTGTGCATTTAGCTGTTAGCAATAATTGATACATGTACATCACTCTGTATCGGAGTGAACCTGTATTTTCTCCAGATGTGCATGGTTAGCTCCAGGGCTGGCATTCGTCCGAATGATGGACAAGTGGCATTCCAGATGTTTGTGTTTTTCTGTCCCGCAGTTGTTTTGGCCGCAAAGCCGCTGCAGGTGTGTGTTGCAGCGGGACTACTGTGCGAGCGTAAAGAGGTTTAAACGAAGCCTCGTGTTTGTTCAGAGCCCTGGGTGATAATGGCCGGCTTTAGACAGGCGACCCAGACAACAGAGGCTGTTTACAGGAGCTGTCAGGGAGAGGATCTGCCGAGACTCTCCGGATTACTTCACGTTTGGTCTAAAACACCTCTCGGTCACATGGCTTTGTCCCAGAATTTTTTCCCCCACCTCCACAAAAATGGCCCCTTTGCTGTTGCATATCTTCAGAGGAACCCGGCAGGGCCTTTGTTCTCAGTTCCAGTGCTTTTCATTCGGGATGTGTTTGTAACACAAGACCGAGCACTTCCTTTAAAACGTTTTTGACATGAAGCGCCATTCGGACCGGGAGCGCGGAGGAAAAGGAAAACCAGATGAGGTCCGACCCACTTCGTCTGTCAGTCTCCGGCCCTGGTTTTGATGATAGATTTCACAGACAGAAATGCATTTCACATGTGCGGCGCTCAAAAGAGAGTCATTCATGGCCGTTTCCTCACTTGACGTGGTAGCTTTGCATGGCTTCTGTGTCCGTGCGTACCTGCGTGACTTAAGCGTATGCGTGACTCTGATGTGATCATTACCTTATTTCTCTATTTGCATAATGCAGATACGATCACTTTGGTTCAGTTCCAGGGAAGCTGCCACACCATCCGCTTCTTCACTGAGTGTAAATGTTGTGCATGACTTCCTGGAAAAGAGAATTTACACCCACGAATGAAGATATTTGCTTCTTCTAAGTGTTACATTTTAAGAGGATATGCTGATGTTTACTTTCATCGTTTCTTCCAAAATCGAGTTTGTTCTGCTTTTGTTGGACTAGTTGTCTCAACTAGATTTTACAGAGCATCGCTGTGAGGAATTAATTGGATTCAGCATCAAGAACTTTCATGATGTTAGACCACCACCACCATCACCTCATTCACTGCTCCACATCTCATTGGTGGGGGGCTTTTCACCCCTCTAGCTCACACCTGGCATTAGATATGGTGCCAGTAGTTTCATGTTTAGTCCTATTCTATTACCTGTTCTTCTCTACTGAATGCATTCATTAGAAGGTGTATGCATCTTCAGCATTTTTAAAGGTCACATTTTGTTAAAATACAGCTAAACTAGTCACAAATAAACAGTGAATGAGCTGTGATTCACTAAAAGTAACTTCCATCCATTATCACACCCTCTTAATCCTTATCAGGGTTGCGGTTAGTCCCCTACCCAATTCACCTGACCTCCATGTTTTTGGACTGTGAGAGCAAACCGTGAGACTGGTTAGTACTTGGATGGGAGACCTCCGAGGAAGGGCTTGTGTGTATGGAAGTTGTTGGTGATCTACCCACCCTGAGAGAACTTGATCAATTTTGCTCTCTCAGGCCCCTACAATCGATCACAAGCAGCATGACCAGGATTAAAAAAATGTTTTCTCCTTTTTTAAAGTAAATGTTACCTCCGATTTTCTCCCTTTTGTAATTTCGTGGCCAATTAACCTGCCACTTTTATCAGTTCTCCCTATCACTATCACTTGCAATGTCCCGGACTCTCTTGGAAGGGGGCAGATGAGCACCAGTGACATCAAGCCTTTTTTTTCCTGAACTATTAGCGATATATTGCTGCCGGGCAGCTAGTGTGCTCGGAGGAAAGCGCAGATTCCCAGTTCTGATGGATTGCCTGACAGACGCCTGTGTCAGTTGACACTGTTTATAATGCTAGGGAGAGTGCGCCATCTTGCCCACCCGAAGAGAAAGCACGGCCAATTCTGCTCACTCGAGACCCCGACTATCGATGGCAAGCAGCATGATTGAGATTTGAACTCCCGACCCTCTGATCATTTGCCTTTGTTCTCGTCTCTTCTGCGTGCCTATATAAGCACTTTTAAACATCATTATAATATGCATAACCTTGTGTTGTGTTTTATAGTGGAGGTGTCATATAGTACACAGTCGGCTGAATGAAATTGCACAGGTGAGTTATTCAGGTGCACAGGTTTGCTTAAGGGAGCTACATTCTTGGACTCAACAATGAGTCCCATTCAGCTGTGGCTGAGCACTATTTTTAGAGGTGGTGATGGAAAATGGGCAGCTGTGCAGGTTCTCCTTCAATCGGCCACAGTATTAATAGCGGAGACACACATGGGCGCACACACCGCGTTCCATACAGGTTGCAGCGCTTGGTAAGTTTCAGCACGTATCACTCAGATTAGGGAGTTGGCCAAAAGAGATGACATTACACTTCACATATCCAGAGTCGCTATTCTGTCACTGCATGAACATGGCAATCGTGCACCACCAGCTCCTCTCCTGTCTTTGTTTTACTTTCATGTCGACTTGCTGAAATTCTCTGTATCGCTTGTCTATCAAATTGGCCGTCGCTCTTGAACTCAAGTTTTCAGTTTGTCGATCTTGGCAGCGCTCTGTCCTGGAGCAGCTGCGCCGCTAACAAACACTGCCCTGAAAAAAATTACCTAGAGATTCAGGCTTCAAACCTGCTCCTGTGATCGAGGCCAAACAAAACGCTTTCTTCCCTCATTAGCTCTCATGATCTTGTTGGAGAACTCTGCTGATAAAAGCAGCCCTAAGGTTTGGCTCCGGCATTGTTGGAAGTCTCTGGCACTGCCCCTTGCAGTGATTGACAGGTGTGGTGTAGATGCTTGCTGTGCCTGCAGGCTGCGCGCAGGTATACAAAGGCAGAGGGTCTCGAGAGAGAGCCCCACCCTCAGGCTTTCTGTTCTCTAGAGTCTGTCTGGACTCAGGAATATCTCCAAACCACAAACAGGCTTAATGCCGCTTAAAGTTCAGGAAGTCTGCCAGCAGCAGTCAAAAAGTCTCTCTTTAGCAATTCTAATGCAACTGAACCGCACTTGGGTTGTTGACGGTGTTTTTACTGTCACACAAGGTAAAAATGAATGTGAGTGTTATTGTCATCATTTTAAGTGCTGTACGTGGTTAAACATGTCTTTGGTCCATTCAGTGGCGTTTTCTGATATGGGCGGCACAACGTCAGGGGCAACATGAGGATGGCATGCCCTGCCCACAAGAGGCTCTTTGAAGTGGGGGGCGGGGGAGGGGCTGGTGGGTTTGGGAGTAAAATGTTGGTTGATCAACAACCTGGGTGGAGGGGTTGGGGGACACCGAACGGGTTGTTCACCCAGGGCACCAAATGGGCGGCACTCATTACCTTGAAAAACATACAAATGTTGATAAACACCTCATGCATAATTTTTCAAGCATATATTGTAGTACATAATTTTTCATCCATATATTAAAAAAAAATTGGGAATTTTATACATTTTGTGGCTTAAAACTACATCTTCTGATGTCACACCATCTACTGATATGGGTTTTTAATTCCCAGTGCTGATATTTACAGTGCAGGGTGGCCAATTGCCAGTACAGTGGTAACCCTACTTACGAGCATCCCTACTAACGAGTTTTCCAGGTAACGAGTCGAGATCTTGGAATATTTTTGTTCAAGGTAACGAGTAAAATTCCAAGTAACGAGTAGCCTAAATTAGTTCAAGTATGCCAACCGCTAGGGGCGCAGCGGTCGTAGCATCCCCTAGATGCTAGCGTAGAAAAACGTAGTCTCCCTCTTCTTAGCTACCAGCCTACACGAGCACCGTCGTCGTCTCGTTTATGTTTTAAAAACCCATATAAACACATTATTTACATATTAAAGTATACTGTATATTGGCCGGCTGACACGGATTAATCCGTTTTACATGTATTCTTATGGGAAAAATGCATCCAGCTAACGAGCAAACCAGCTAACGAGCTCGACTCCTGCACGGATTAAACTCGTAAGTAGGGTTAACACTGTATATAATGGTGATATTTTTTGCATCTAAGAAAATAGTCTAAAAGTAAAATAATTGTTAACTTGAGATGAAAGTTTGTCTTTTATCTGCCTGTGACATTGACTCTGACTCTGACATTGCTCTACAGCAGCCACACAGATCAGGCTGCCTGCAGATGTGCCTGTAAATGAGACCTGCTTTGTTTACTGACTCGCAGAACTATTCTCATTACTTAAAATGCCACAGTTCACAGGCCAACTGATTAATTGGTCGATCACCATCACTACTAAATCAGACCGCTCCACAGACAGTTCTATATGATAAGGTTTTAATTAAAACCTCCATCTTAAATTACATATTTATTAAAAATGAAACAAACATAAGACTGTGAGGTCTTAGCTACACTCTTAAAAAATGTTTTTTCAAGGGTTCTTTAGTTAAAAAAAGGTTCTGTGTAGAAACATGAACACTCAAAGGACCCAAATAGTTCACCAGATTGATGAGGAATGTACTGTAAATGGTTCTATTCAGAAGCTTTTTGAAAAGTTTTATATAGCCCCCAACAAGGGTTCTGCTATTGTTATGATGTCAAGCTTGTAATAATAGAAGAACCATTTTTAGGGCTATATTTTCAAAAAGGCTTCAAAGAAGCACATTGTATCAATCTGAAGGACCCTTTCACCCTGGAAAGTACCCTTTAGGTACTTTGAGCGCTCATGGTTCTGTATAGAACCATTTTCTTTACTAAAGAACCCTTGAAGAACCATATATTTTAAGAGTATATTAATAGCATGTTCATTAACATCTTAAATAGCCTTTTTATTTATTTTTTTAATGATACATAAAAATTTAGGAGTCATATGAAAGCTGAAGTCCTTTTCTTTCTTCACTCTTCAAAGATATGGTTCTTCAAGTAAAAAAAGTTGTTCTATATAGAACCTTGAGCATTGCATGGTGAAAGGGTTCTTCAGATTGATGAGGAATGTGCAGTAAATTGTTCCATGTTGTAATGTCTCTGACTCTAGAAGGGTGCAGATTAACACAGGCCTCCTCCATGCATGTGATGTCAAGCTCCGCCTCTTTTCCAACTGCTGGCGATACATTTCTGCCGATCAGCCAACATGCTCGGAGGAAAGCGCAGGATCCCTATTTCTGATGGATGACCTGGCAGACACCTGAGCCAGCCGAGGGTGCTCGGGAAAGAGCGCCATCTTACCCGCCTAGAGAGAGCACGGCCAATTTTTACTCTCTTGGGCCCCGGCTATTGATGGCAAACCGCATGACCGGGATTCAAACTCGCGATCCTTAGATCATAGTGATGGCGCATTTGTCCGCTGAGCCACTTGGGTCCCCCAGCTACCTTTTTTACATCATTTTCTGTACTTGTACTCAAACTTAAGCGTCTTTTCACAAGTCATCTGTTGCACAACTTAATCAGACACTGCCAGTAATGATCAAACTTCGTTGGTGAGTCTCAGTCAGGCCCAGATTTTAGAATTAATTTGCTGACTTACATAAAATGAGCGATCGGTTGTCTTTCAGTCTCTTTTGGCTGTGTTGTTGTCTCTTCTGCATGCCTATTTAAGGGCTTTGTTTCATGGTACCGTACGCACTCCCTCTCTCTCCGCTGATCTATCTCTTACTCTTTCTCTCAGAGGGAAAGAGGCGAGGTTCCAAAGATATTTATAACAATAACAGGGGATAACAGCGCTGTAATTCCAAATCATTTTCCTGGAAGTCGGTTCAGACCCAGGCGCAAATGCACAGACATGAGACTCCGCTCTTTTCACTCTGCATATTGAACACGATCCAGATTGTTTCCAGCTCCGTCACAGTATCACGTTTTTGTTTTGGTTGTTTATTATGATAACGTTCTGTCGATATCCGTTTACAAGGTGAAAGAGGCAGGACCGGAATATTAACTAAGCTGGCTGGGTTGTCCTGGCGTGGATCATGTAGCTCTGAATAGAGAATAGCCTCCATAGTGTGCTGTGCTGGTGACTATTATTGCAGGTGTGCTGGAGCCCCGCACAGATGTGAGAGAGTCCTGTGTTCCATACGAAGGCGAACAGGTGGGACACGTGGGATACTGTGCGCTCACTGTTACCTCATGTCCAACAGCTTATTAATTAACTCTTTCATCAAGAGGAAAAAAACACAACCCTATGAACTTGGACACACAGTACTGGTCAAAAGTCTGGACGCACTTAGTTGAACGTACGTTCTTGAATCATGCATCTTCAAGAGGTCGACAAACCAATATTTTTCAAAACTTTGACAAATGACAGCAGCAGTTTTCCTCTCAACTTGTTGATTTTTAGTGTTGGGCTTGTGCACTTGCCATGGGTTCTGATTTTGCCCAAATAAACGCACATTTCCAGCCCCGTGTATGAGTTGGCTGAATAGGTGAAGTGATGGATGTTGGTAAGCTGTGAGAGTGGATGAGCCTTGCACCACCTCTTCCTCTGAAACAACTGCAGTCTCCAAGCAAAATTGTCCCTTGATTGGTCTTAATAGCTTCAGATCCACTCTTGTTCACAGTACAGATTGGTTAGATACCACATGGGACTGTACAGTGGTGGTTAAAAGTTTGTGAACCCTTTAGAATTTTCTGTATTTCTGCATAGATTTGACCTAAAACTTTTTTTGATTGCCACACAAATAAAAAAAAATAGACAAACATATTAAACTTATTTATTTATTGAGGAAAGTGATCTAATAATCCATGTCTGCGAGTGGCAAAGGTATGTAAATCTTTAGAATTAGCAGATTCTAAAGACTAGAAATTTTAAGGTCAAATTTGAGTAAGGTGTCAATCAATAGCATGACAATCAGGTGTGAGTGGATGCTGTTTTATTTAAAGAACATCTGATCTACACCACATGTTTGTGGAAGTGTATCTTGGCATAAACAAAGGACCTCAAAAACCACAGAAGAAGAGTTGTTGATGCTCCTGTGTACAAATGGAGGAAACTCAAGATCATTATTACCCTTCTCATGAGTGGTCGACCAACAAAGATCATGACAAGTGCAAGACGTGTAATAGTCCGCAATGTCACCAAGGAACCCAAGGTAACTTCATGAGTCCACCATTAGGAGAACACTGAACATCAATGGTGTGCATGGCAGGGTTGTAAGGAGAAAGTCACTGCTGTCCAAAAAGAACATTGCTGTTTGCTAGTTGCAAGTGGACAAGCCAGAAGACTGTTTTGTTGACAGATACAGAACTTTTTGGTTTAAATGAAAAGCAATGTTTGGAGAAAGGAAAACACAGCAGTCCAGCATAAGAACCTTATCCCATCTGTGAAACATGGTGGTGGCAGTATCATGGTTTGGGCCTGTCTTGCTGGATCTGGGCCAGGACAGCTTACCATCATAGATGGATCAATGAATTCTGAATTATATCAGAGAATTCTAAAGGAAAATGTCCATGAACTGAATCTCAAGAGAATTTGTGTCATACAGCAAGACAAAGACCCTAAACACACAAATGATTCTATTGAAGAAAGTTAAAGAATAAAATTGCCATTTTGGAATGGCCAGTTCATCCTCCAATCAGTTGTGCAGTTATTGCTACATTATTTCTACAAGGAGGTCACACCAGCAAAGGTTTACATACTTTTGCCATTCACAGACATGTATTATTGGATCATTTTCTTTAGTTATCAAATGACCAAGACTAATAGGTTTGTCTCATTTGGTTTATTTGGTTCTCTTTATGGACTTTTAGGACTTGTGTGACAGTCTGATTTGAGTCAAATATATGCAGAAACTTCTACTGTGTTCACAAACATTTAAGCATCAATGTATAACGGTCCATTTTGGAGGGAGAGTGAGACCCAGGAATGGTGTTGAGGAAATTTTTTGTCTTTTTTTATGCATTTATTTAAAATGGGGATTAGAACTGTTCGAACAGCTGTTTTTCCTGCCTTCCACCTGCGCTGGGCAAGCTTAGCAGCAGCACTACAGTAGTCCTCTTTGTATGTTTCTTAAAGATCAGCTCCAATTAATGAGAGCCTTGCTGCTGAGCATGGGAGTTTGGCTGTCAGGAAATTGGAGGATAAACTGGCCACGGGTTGACTGTCGGCCTGCTTTTGTTCCCGAGGTTCGGCTCTTTCCCGGCTTTATTGGTTTCCTGACTCTCCAAGTGACCTGCTCAGGTCCCATTTCATCTCTCATTCCACACAGATGCAAACAAACACACAACCAATGGCTAATAACATGAAAATAATGTTAAATAAAACATGTCATTCTTTTTATACTTGCAAAATAAGTGCATGGCTCCAGTAGCCAAAGACAGACGTGCTGGACAGAAGTCTACAGTGCTTGTGAGTGGAACTCCCAGCACTTTCAAAACAAGGCAGGAGATTTAATTACACATACCTGGACAACTTAGAGTATGGAAAATCCCTCTGTGCCCCCACACTCCACACCCTGAAGTCTACGAACAGCTGCGCTCCTCTGAATGCAGGTTTTTGGAGAAATAATAATAATAATAAGGTAAGTAATGAAACTACTGCCTCTCTCTCTGTGTCCCCACCTCTCCTAAATTTGACGTCTGCCACGAGTGTCTAAAATCTGCTGCGCTTTGCAAAGCACAGTAATCCATCACTCACGGTAGTCAATCATGCAGAGATGTCTTCAAGAAGGCCCCACATCCCCCTACCACCACCCAAGTTCGGCACCGGTGTTATTCTGGGCGGAGGGTTAGCGTAGACCGCTGTGGTGTTTTAGGCCGAGTGCCATGTTGCATGGCCGGGTTCTTTTGGATGGGAGTGGACAGGAGGAACAGCGAGGCCGTTTTCTCTGTGTGTGAAGGCTGGCTCTCAGTCATGGCCGCTGCTGTAGGTGAATGCCCTCAGTCAGAGCTGAAATGCCCGGCCTGCTGCCAGGAAGCCCTGAGCTTTCTCAGAAAGGCTGCTGCTTTAGCTCCCCCGTGCTGCTCTGTGCCTCCCTGGCAAAATTCGGTTCAAATATAACTGTAGCTTGAGAACAAATTCTCTCAGAACCTGACTAGGACCCAAATTCTTTCCAGACCTGACCTGAACCTGACTGTCACCAGTTGGAGACATACCACTCCAAGTGATATTGCCTGTTAACGCCACAGGTTGACCTCAATGCCAGCAGCATAAGAAACCTAAATGTGATACCTGAACCCATCCCAACTTGACAAGCATGTGAGAAATGATGTCTGAACCAAACCCCAGTCGAGTTCCATCAGTTTGGACAAATATTCCTCTCCTCCCTGTGGGTTATTACACAGGACAACCACTGGAAAAGAGGGTCTTCAGAGCACTGCGGGAGCCCACCGTGGAGGTCTTTTGTCTAGCATAGAGCCATCCAGTCAAAGCCACTCTGTAATCCTTTGTAGAATCTAAAGCCTCTCTGTGCAAACAAGTTTGAATGAAGACGACGGACTTCATGTGAGTATGTCTCTGTCCCCCCTACAGCACATGATACCCAACCACTTTTAAAGCCTGACCATCATCAAGAAGCTGGTTATATAGTCATTCTCACAAATCAGCTTCTTGCTCAAAGTTATTCTGTCTGTTGTAAAGAGAGATGTCAGAGTGGCAGATTTGGTTCTTCAGAGCTGCTGTCCTCATCTTCTCAGAGGTTAAACTGGCAGGACAGCTGTCTTGGGCCACTCTGAATAGTCGGCCTGTGCTCATCCTGGCATGGGGAAGCTGTCATGTGTTTTGTTTTACTGGCCGAGCCATTAACCTTTGGCCACGTCGGATATTGACACTCGAGCCGTGGGGTAATCAGAGAGGGATTTGGGGGAGTCTTTGAACCTCCGTATGTTTAACGAGCAGCTTTGCTGCCTTTGTGAGGAAGTCTCAGAAAAGAAAGGGACAGAGGAAGAGGGGGTGCAAGGGCATGACGTCTGAGCTACATACCAAGGAAACCTTAAGTCACAGACTCACCCTTTAATTTAATTTCTTGGTTGCCAATGTGATGGCACACAACCTCCTCATTTAACACAGCTGTGCACACACACTAGGTTGTGAGAACATGTGCTAGAAGTGGTGGGCAGCCCTATCCATGATGCCTGGGGAGCAGTTAGGTGCCTTGCTCAAGGACACTTCAGTCATGACCTGCCTGGGGATCGAACCAGCGACCTTCCAGTCACAAGACCAGATCCATGAAAGTTCTGAAATTAAAAAGTTAATGCTTCGACTCATCAGTGCTCACTCATTCATTCGGCTTCCTGGCCAATCACAAGATACTACTCAACTTTACAAGGAAGCATTTTACCTTCACCAGCTTGGTCCCAGCCCAGTTGCCTGGGGGGTGTCTCCACCCATGCCATCCATCTATCCGGCAATATCTGCTCTAGACCGAATGCTGCAGACCTGGGCTGGTGACAGGGCCTACAACCCTCAATAATGAATCTTTTCCTGAGTTTTTATCGCAGAAATAACCAGCAAAACGCATTTTAACCCTCATGTTCCTGTCTAAACGACCACAAATGGGATAATTGTAGAGATATGCTATAGATTAAACTGATAACACACAAAAGTGACTGAAAATTAAATACCAGCCAACATTAGGCTGAGGGACGTTTTCCAGGTTCTTGCCGTTGCATATCAGGCAGGATTGTTCACCTCTATGTTTGGGTTGTGTTGCCAGGTACCACAAAACATCCTTGAGAAACACCCATTTGACTTGTATCCCTATGATGATGGAAATAATCAATCCAAAACACAACAGGAGAAAAGATTGAAGAGTTCTGTAGAAATTGGGTTTGTTGGCAGGTAAAATTGACCTGATTAGACAACTTTGATGAGTGATTTAAGTCAGTCTACAAGGTGGATTAGATGGCCAGTCATGGAGGCAAGAAATGTATGGGAGGCTATTAAAGCTGTTGCAATAGCATGGATGCTTGTTTTCAGGCTCTTTAATAGCAGCAATTTTAGATTGTGTGTATTTCTCATGCCTATTTTTGAGGTAAAGGGCATCCAGGCACTTTTTTTGGGAGTCCCTTTGTGTAAAATCTAGTAAACAGATTTTGTAGTGTATTGGAGTGGAAATTATTATTGAGTCAATAACGCAAAACCCTGCAAGCAGTGAACGCTTGGAGGTTAGAGATGATGGGACCAAAGGGTCAACAATTTGGTCCCTTGAACCTTTTGGATGTTTTCTCCAGGTATGTGTTCCTAGTCTATGCACTAAAATTGCTTAATAGTATGGTGTGCCTGTTACTACCACACATTGGTCAAATGTGGAGATGCATTTCCCCAAGTGGGTACATAAAATGACTTCTTCTTCATTGTCTTTGTGGAAAAGCTGGAGAGCCAACATCCCAAATCCTCTCTGGACCTCATGAACACTGTCTTGGTGTGTAAAGGTAAGATGTTTTAGTGAGATATCTTGAGGAAAAACACAGTCGTTCATGAGTAGGAAAGTATGGGTGAGAGGCAGCCTCTGTAGGTGCCAGAGCAGCCATAAAGCAAAGTTTGTGTTTTTCTCCAGCTTAAATCTCACCAACCTGGCTCAGTTTATGTCCTCAGTGCTGCTAATTAATAGTGGAAAATGCTAAAAAAAAAAAGGAGAGAAGGTTGTGGAACTTAAGTGAACAGGGTGTTTGGAGTAGGCTGGCAAAATTTCTGGTTTATCATCAGTACGGTACATCGTAGCAGAATTTTACAAAGCGGGTTTTTTTTTTTGTTTGGCCAACTGCACATTTTGAATTTATTTCCGTGGAATGCCATGCCACTTCATACAGCTTGCCACAGCCATATGTGACCAGTATGTACAAGTACAATGCACGCTCTGTGCTTGCAGAAAAGGCTGTTTGTGAGGCAGGTCTGTGGTGCAGCGTATGGGCCCTTGTTTTCCCTTGATGGTAGGAGTGAGAACTGCGAAGTGAGCGGGCAGCCCAGGGCAGCTGGGGTCAGCCTGCGTGATCCTGGTCACGATTCAGCGTGGAGAACCGGCAGCTGCTGTTCTGGCTCTTGGGCGATGGAGCCGAACGAAACCACAAGGGCAGAAAATACAGAGCAATAAGCGTGACGACCTTTTAGGGATTGTTGGACAGGGCCCAGAAGAGCAGAGATTAGGTGCGTTCTCCTGTGCCACATCTTCCATTGTTATGTAGATCTTCCCAATTCTTCTTTACAAACGACATTCTTGTTCTGAAGGTAATTAGGTGCCATATCGGGTAAGGTAATCCCTGAAAGCGGTGAGCTTTGTGCTCAGTAGATATTCAGCAACAAAGGCAGCTTGAGCAGAACAGGACTGTAGGATTAAATGGACCCGAGAAGTGGAGAACTTTAAAAACGAGGTGCCTCAGTAAAGACGAGGTGTAGAAACAATAAGCATTCAGTGCAGAATTTGAGCTCTGCCACAACACGGTGTCTGTAGTACACAGCTTGCCACCAGGGTCCGGAAACAGGACCTATCCTGTTCAGCTTTATCAAAGCAGACCCCGAGCCTAATCCAAATCAGCCGCCTTTCTGTAAATACACCTAACCCACCAGCCCCCCTAATTGGCCGGTGTTGATTTTGGGTTCGGTGTGCTTTTCACGCCAGGCTCCCGGTAGCCTGAACTCTCCTTCCATGACATCACTTGGTTTTGTGTTCCCTCCTTCCATCTCGCTGCTTAATTTCCCCAGAGTGTGAAGCCAGGAGGAAAAGCTAGACACGCAGGAGAAGGAAAGAGAGAGAAAAGAGGAGGAACACGCCTTCCACGCTGCAGCACAGGACCGAGTGCGAGTGTTGTTTTTGGTCTAATCAGTTTACAAACATGTTTCAATTGTGTTTGTGCGAAGGAGTGAAGAGTTGGAAAGACCCAGCAGAAGCCCATTACAGTAAGATGATTGTTTGGGCATGGCTTTTTGAGGGCATGTGTGCGCCCATATAAGCATTTTATGTGTTAAAGCTCTGTCAGTAAGTGCGTATCGTCGCTGGCTGTTTCTCTGTTCTCACTTTGTCACACGAGGCCTCAGCTCCCAGGGTGGGAACGGTATGACATCATCCTTATTTGTGTCTCTTTTCCTTCACCCTCGGTTCACGAGGAACGTTTGGCAGTTGATAAAACGGCACCTAAAAGCTTTGGAAGGTGAGCTTTTGGACCACTAATAGCAGCATACAGATATCCCATCAGTCACTGGGTGAATAATTGGATGGTAAGCTGGTGGTCAAAGGAATAAGCCACTTTTATGCTTTTTGAAGCTGGCATTTGATTGGATAATGATTCATTATGTGTATCATTATGCGTAATACACCTCTAATTGTGGAGCTGTCGCATCATTCACTTCAGCCGTTTTTCACAGCCGTACGTCTTTGACTTTCACAACAGCAATTCCCGCTGGATTCCAGACACATATGGCATTGCTGAAGTCATGTTTTTCTTTATACCTGAGACCAAAATGGGTTGAAGTAAAATTACTTTTCCTACTCTCTCTCTCTCTTTCTTTCTTTCTCTCTCTTTCTGAAGTCCCTTTCTCTCTTCTAGTGCTGTGTGTCCTAGGTGAAGAGGACGAAATACCCTTAATTAGCACTGGGGAAGGGAGCCGTGACCCAGATCTCACCCAGGGAGGGAGTCACGCCCCGCTAATTATTTTAGCAGCCGCACCAATCAGACGCCTAGCGGGATGCCCTCTCCTGAGATTCCAGTGCGTGACTGTCCATAGGAGCGTGAGTGGCCCAGAGGAGGTCGGCTCCTCTCCCAGACCTTGAGGGATCAAAGCTCCCCAGTCTTCTCATTCTTGTCCCAGAGAGAGAGAAAGACCGAGTGGTTGGAGGTTTTATAATGTGCTGTTTTGGGCTACGCCAGGTGGCCAGACACCATCGCTCGGACTCCTGACAGGGCTTGCATGGGTCATGGCCTCCTCTATTTTAAGTTCCCTGTCTGGCCCCGGCTCTGGCCAAGTGCCCCTTTGTCCTTCTGTCTTGACAAACGCCATCTGGCCAAAGAAAAACACACAGACATGCAGTTTGTTACAAATGTAACATGGCATAGATCATTGCACCAGCTAGGCTGAAGTTCAGCTGTAATTTTTAATTTGGGAAATTGCTAGCGCGCTAATCAGAATCTCATTAGCAAAGGTGTACAGAGCCACAGCCACTTTTAATATTTGAAATGGATTCGGACCCACTGAAGATAGGATCATTTAGAGATGCTGTCTCCATCATTAGCATGGGTTAGCTTTAGCATGAGCTTGTAAAACAAACTTAGCTCTCCAATGTCAAATAAACACGTTGAGTGAAGCATGTTGCCACCATAACTTTGTTTTTATAGCATGCTTCAGTGGTAGGCTTGTGGACTGTTGATACTGGAAGTGCCAGATGAATACTACAGTATAGGTCACTCCATAAACCTTCCCAACCCCGAGGCTTCTTCTTGTAAACACCGTGTACTCCTCGTGAGCGTGTTTACAGGAGCGATGTTTGCCTGCCTCTCTGGGCTGGTATGAGCTGAGCCTCTCTCTGGCACGGTTCCAGTTTGGTTTGCTGTCAGCGCTGTATGAAGGATCGACTCCATGCTTGCTACCTGTCAGTGGCGACACCTCCTCTCTTGTTAAGTCAGCGGTGTGCTGAAAGTGCATGAAAGGAGGGATTTGCCTGTAATCCTCCCCTGATCTCAGCAGAACCAGCGTGTCTGCCTGCCTGAGCTCCCCGTCTTACTGCCGCGGCAGGCGGCTAAAGTTTCTGCCCGTCCAGGAAAACGCACACCTGAGACACTGAGCGTGCACAATAACCTGTTATGTCACAGTATGAAACAATTACACAGCCTCTGCTGATACTACATGGCACGACTAATCTCAGCATGTTCGCCAAACTGTATTGGGTTGCACAGCTCATGGACGATTGACAGCGAATGCAAAGAGAGCCAAATCTCTTCAGTGTGGCTCTAGCAAGTGTACATATCAATATACTCTACACATCTTAACACGTATGGAGGAGTATGTAAAGGGCTGAATGGTGTTTGATACCTAAAATGTTACATAATTTTAGATGCATTTCTAAACCTCTAATGCTCCTGGTTTTTATTACAACCTAAGGAGTATCCAGAAACTACACTGAAATCAATGCATACTGGTTGGGTTATTCTTTTTTTATTTTTATTTATTCATTTTGCCAATTTTTATACCCTTACTAATGTAGTAGTAGCCAATTAACCCATCCTATCCATTAGGACTCTCCTCATCACTTTTGCAATGTCCTTGACTCTAGGATGGTGAAGACGAGCACAAACCTCCTTCGTTGCGTGTGATGTGGCCAGCCCCTTTTTTTGAACTACCACGGATACACCGTCACCGGGGAGCCAACGTGCTCAGAGGAAAGCGCAGGATTCCCAGCTCCGAATGGACCAATCAGTAGTGCGAGTGATAGGGAGACTGCCAATTTTTGCTCTCTTGGGCTCCGGCTGTTGATGGCAAACAGCATGACCGAGATTCGAACTCGCGATCCTCTGGTCATAGTGTCGGCGTCTTAGCCTGCTGACCCACTCGGGGCCTGGTTGGGTTATTCTTCACTTATAAGAGTGTCGAATGCAAATCTGGAACCACCTGTGGTTCCAAGGAGCTTAAGAGGCAACCGGACAACTTTGGGTTTTTTTAGTGTAGTAAGCAAAGATTATAAATCCTGAAGGAAAAAATGTCCATCAAAAATATGTTTAACTCCTACAGTTTTAAGTTTGCTGCTGATACACAGGCCTAAAAAAATTATCGTATCATCGACTTAGGCTCAGGTGATGCCATTGTCTTTCGTCAGGGATGTTGTACCAGCATCGTCTTACACCAACAGTGAGAGTGTCATTCCTCTGAATCATTAAAGCTTTAGTTTCACTTTTATTTCTCATTTTTGGTCATGTTAACTGTTCTCGAACACATAACAGGTTACACGCTCACAAGTTTCTACTGGTCTACTATTTGTGTGTGAACATCATGTTGCAAATTCTAACAGGCTAGCTTTCTAACTAGCATCTCACCCTGTATACTGCTCTTAACAAAGTAGAAAACATAATATTAACTCATTTGTTCATTAAGTAAGGGATTGTATGGTACAGAAAATACCCAGTTTAAATATAAAACCATTTCCTTTCTGACTTTTATGTGCAAAAAAATGCAAAATATCATGACAAATATTACAATGTTCCCCTGTAGACATTGTCACATGCAAATTAGGAAGACATCACCAAACACTACTGTAGCAGTAATTTAAAAGTACTTTTATTTCACTGTAAGACTTAATTTGCAGGTGGAGTGAAAAATAGAAGGAAAAAGCTGCTGTAGTTCAGATGAGTGATGCTGTATGAAATTGATTGCTGCCTTATCGTTGACACTCAGTGGCTCGGACAGTCGGGCAGACTCTGGCCTTTAAAGGGCGTCAGTGCCGGGGGAGAGCAGAGTGGTGCTCAGGCTCTTAATCCTACTGTCAGGTGGTAACTTGAGCTGCTGAGTAACGCCTGCTAACCGTGTTTATGAGACGGGTCGTGTGTTAGTGCAGTAGGCATGCGGGCAGGAGAGAGAGTATTGTGAGTGCTCATGATGGCTGGATACACATATAGGCACACACACAGACGCTCTGTGGGGGCTTGCAGGGAGCTCAAGGCGTTCACACCCACCCCGGCGGCTTCGCTGTCTGTGCGATTATTATAGTCAGATACACTGACAGATCCTCGGCTGACTCACATGCTCGTGTATACAAGCACCCTCACTTCAATTAAACGTGTGTTCAAAACCTAAACCTTAAGCTTGATCCAAATCCTAACTCTTTATTTGATCGGTTATGAGCCAAAACACCACTCAGAGTTGAAGTAGCATTGCTGATCTCCTGTTGCACGTGCCATGCTTTACCTAGTAAAGTTAAAATATGCTGAAGAAAATCAATAAAAATTATATTTAACCAGAGGTGCACTAATTTTGGCATTAGGCTGGATACAGTAGATTTCACTGCAGTATATGTTGTATATAATTAGTCGGTGTTTGTATATTGCTGTAGGCTAGGGCTGTAACGCAGTAATACGATGCTTACTGCGGTGTTGTCATTACCGTCAGGTTCTGCGAGTGGAGAAATGTGTGCCATCCTCCCAGCGAATGATGTTCACACATCCTTACCAATACACGCACCAACAGTGTTCATACTGAAGTGTTCACACCCAAACAATGGCCCCCACCACCAAAGTGAATGACATCATCCCATCCTGCCTCCCCACGTTTCATTCCCCACAAGCAGAGGTGTCAAGTAATGAAGTACAAATACTTTGTTGCTAAAGTAAAATTTTGGTTATCTGTACTTTACTGGAGTAATTATTTTTGAATGACTTTTTACTTCTAATTACTTACATTTTCATCCAGTTATCGGTACTTTCTACTCCTTACATTTTAAAAACAGCCTCGTTATTTCTATGTATTTCACTTCGGTTTGTCGTCATTTAAAAAACATCCTGTCCGGATAAACTGGCCATCCAAAAAGAGTGAATGTGACTGTGGTTGGATGATAAGTATAAACATACCATTCTGATACCCTATTGGTAAGCGATCCATCACACCTGCACTCGTCACTCTCCAGTAAGCTCAGTACTACACATATATGGTCCGCTAATATATTTAAAATGACTATAGCGGCTGATTAAGGGCCTTTCCAGCAACGCAGCGCTGTAAGGCAGCACTTGATGTTTCTAACTCGTGCCTGCGGATCCAAAAATCCTCTAAAACAACAGAAAGAGACGAACTGTAGTCCTCAAACACGTTTATTCTGTCTTGTTTTTCACACAGGTCAGTTTGTATTGTTTTACCAGGATAACAAACAAAGGAATAAATCAAAAATGTTGCTTAGCATAACAGGCTACGCTAACAAAACTGTAGCTCCTCATGCTACCTTAAACTACTGCCCTGATATCCTCAGGGAAAAGTAATGGAGTACAGAGTAAGTTTGCAATCAGGGAAAGCAATCGATTGCCAGAAAAATAGAAAACAGAATTTACTCTAAATACTAAAACAATGCTCCTAAATAACCTAGAAGTACATAACATTTGTGTTTTTATTGTGTATTGTGCTATTAAATATACATTTAGTGCAAAATGGCTCTTACATTAATATAATGTTTTCATTTTTAAGAGGCAGATATGCAGCTGAAACAGGAAGCCAGTGCATCCCAAAAAATGTCAACATTACCATTTTAATATAACATTATAGTCATTACGGCTTTTAGAAAAAAAATATTTTGGGGGTGGGGGGTGGGGTAGTATGGGTAGACAAAAATTTGGCATTTGTTCTCCTTACATTACTTTTACTTTTATACTTTAAGTAGTTTTGAAACCAGCACTTTTGTACTTTTACTTGAGTAAAAAGCTTAAGTTGATACTTTAACTTCTATAAAAGTCTTTTTAAATCCTGGTATCTGTATTTCTACCGGAGTCATGACTGTGGACACTTTTGACACCTTTGCCATGATTTGATTGGTTTGTCATACAGCCTCACTGTAGATGTGTGTACAGTGCTTTTCAGTCTGAACTGTATCTTTCTGACTTATCTGACTTATCTCTCAGTGCTTTGTCTGAACGTATCGCCCCGTTCTTCACGCTGAGGTGTCCTGTTACATGTAAAACAGTGGCCTGTCGCACCTCCTTAGTAAAGCAGAGCTGTGTTCAGGTGAGCCGTCAAAAGAAGCTTTCAGCACTTTGCTTGGCGAGACGCAGATTTGCTGCTGGTTATCTCTGCACAGATTCCGCTCTGAGCAGTGCCTGATAGCTTTAGGTGATTTGTGAATGGTTTCGTGGGACTCTGTAGGAGTTCGCCTCCATAATTTGTAAGCATGTTAACGTGCAGAGAGATAAGACGGCTGGAGATAGCGCCTCAGCGCTCTGGTGAAAAATAGGTGGAGACAGGAGCGCGTCGGGGGCCGACAGTTTGATTGCATTCTCGCTTTGTTCGGCGGCACGGCAGTTGCTGCAGATGCAGGACAAACTCTGAACAGCTGTGTAGTTCCTCTCTGTTCTCCACTTACACGGCCTGGCTGCTTTCCTATACACACGCGCCTGAGAATAGAGCCGTGTGTGAGGAGAGCAGAGAGAGCACGATTCTGCACACATATACACAGACACACTCACACACTTAGGAGACAGCTGCTCGCCCAGCTCTGTGTGTGCATGTGAAAAGTCACTCGTTCTTTTTTATGGTGGTGCATTTCACACATTCATTTGTTAGCCAGTCGGTCTCAATAGGCTCCTGTGTTCTTCTGTCTGTGTACAAAAGCTGAATGAACCTCTTTGCATTTTTTTTGATACATTTTTGCCCATTTTTATCTCCTTCCCAATGTAGTAGTAGCCAGTTAGCTCATCCCATCCACTAGGGGGCTCTCTCCATCACTTTTGCACTGTCCCTGACTCTAGGAGGGTGAAGACAAGCACACGCCTCCTCCGTTGTGTGTGATGTAGCCACCAACTCTTTTCTAACTACCGCTGATACACCATCACTGGGGAGCCAACACGCTCGGAGGAAAGCTCAGGATTCCCAGCTCTGAATGGACCAATCAGTAGATTGAGTGAGCGAATATTGCAATGTGAGAGTGATGGAGAGAGTGAGAGCGCCATCTACCCACCCAGAGAGAGCACTGCCAATTTTGCTCTCTTGGGCCCCGGCTGTTGATGGTAAACAGCATGACCGGGATTCAAACTCGCGATCCTCTGGTCATAGTGTCAGCGTCTTAACCTGCTGAACCACTCGGGGCAACACCCCTCACTTCTAATTGAAGAGTGTGTTTACATCATTTTCCACAATGTTACTGGATGATAATCTTCAACAAACAAAGTTCTGGCCATCACTGGGTCAGAACAATGACGGGGTTGACTGTGATTAATCACATTCAGCGAATATATTGCAGCGGCAACCAATCACTGCTGAGTTATTGCCACCACAGATATCATGAAATCACTCTGTAGAGGGCTTTTAATTTGATTTTAATTGATGTGTAGACTTATGCTAAGCATTAGCTGACTTGACGTGCTGTCATCCATACTGTAAAATAGCTTCCAGGAAGATTATATCATTTTGGGACTTTTAATAAAATGTGACCCCGTCAAGGAAAACCGGGTCAAAGTAATTTTTTTCAAATTTGAGTTATATTCAAAATTTCAGTCGATTATCTCTTGTACTTTGAGAGACGTAGCATTCCGAGACATTGCATACTGAACCTCAGCTGTGTCACAAGACATTAATACACCACAAACGCTTCAAATTAATCAAAATAAATCAAAATCTACCAGAAATGGAGACTAAAAGAGGACGCTAGCTATAGTCGCTCTGTTTACATCAGCTGAAGTCATCTGACCTGTTTACGTTTGGCGGATGGATACATGAGCTCAAACACATTTCTACAGTGAAGAGAAGTAGCTCAGGAGCCGAATGACACCCAACAAGCTTGTGTACCTCCGCGGTAGAAGTAGTGCTACCTCAGGATTTGAGTAGTCATGGAAACCTGTTTTTCAGGTACAATCTGCAAATTCGCTGAATGACTTACTGCACAAAAACAACTTTTTTGGGTGAATTTAAGTTTTGTTTTTGATCAAAACATATACTATGATAGATATTTGAGACTATTATCTTTAATTTATAGTAATTAAACCAAGCGGCTAAGTTCTGTCGCTAATGTGAGTGACAGGCTGAACGACACCATATCTCAAACTTACCCAGCGACTTTGGCCTGGTTTTCCTGGCGGGGTCACAAAAGTTTTTTTTCCTTTTCTGCTATTATCATGATGCTAATTTCTGTTAGCAAGTCATTGAGAGTCTGTAGGTCATTAATTTAAAGTCTCTGCCTCCATGCATTGTTTAGGATGCTCTGCCTTAAAAACTAAAAAGGAAACACTGACGTTAGGTTAGACTGTTAATGATGATTAATTGTGATAAAATCCTCATGCCGAAGCGGCACCCATGGCTTGGTGGGTAGGGATATGGTCTTGTGACCGGAATGTTGCTGGTTTGATCCCCGGATACGTCACGACTGAAGTAACCTTGAGTGAGGCACCTAACTCTCAACTGCTACCTGGGCACCACGGATTGGGCTGCCCACCACTTGGGGCACATGCCTAGTGTGTTCTGGCCTTTAACTGGAGTTAAATTATTACCAGTAAACTTATTCCAAGATTAGACGTTCACACATAATCGTAGTTGTAATGGATGTTGTTTGTACTGTAAGTTGTCCTGACTCCAGACTCTTGTGTTTATTTGACTGTTTAAACATTTGAGTCATGAAGATATAAATATCCTCCGTTCTCCTGGAAAAGTGAATGTAGTGAACATTTAAGGAACACAGTTGGGTCTTAAACCGGGTTCCTTGGCAGTATGGAAAAGTCTGGATAATTAAGAAAAAAAGAAGATATCTGTGTTTCTATTTTCTGAAATCCGTCGTTCAGAATTTGTAAAAAAAAAATCGATCCTGTTGGAGGAGCAGCCAGCGAAGCGAAAGTGTTTACCTCCGTGTCTGAGAGTGCGGGACCAGAGCCAGCTTGATGTCATTGAAAGCAAGTCAAGAAATATACCGAGCGACTGAACGCACACTCCTACGCAGAGCTGCACCCTCCCCTGTGTGTCGAGGCCTGGAAGCTCAGCTCAGCTCTGGACATCCAGCACCAGACTAGTTTTAAAAGACGTTTAGTTGTGTATTAGCTGATTTTTTTTAACTGCGGTTTATTTTCTGTATAAAAAAAACAACATACGGCTGTTTATCATCGAGTGCATGGACACAGTGAGTGAACACGGCAGCACAGGCGGCGTGAAAATTAACTTTCACTTTTCCACCGCAGTTTGGCCTTTTAGTTATAAAAGAGATGAAAAATCGGCCACGTTGGTCTGTAAGATCTGCAGAGAACAAATACAAGTGACATAAAAAATGTGTAGAAACCATTAAAGAGAATTTTGGATATTTATTGGCATGTTTACATGGTTTGTCTGCTTATTGGATAAAGACGAACATGTGGTGTATTTTTTCTGTCTGCCCGTCTCTGTCTGTCTGTCTGTCCGTCTCTGTCTGTCTGTCTGTCTGTCCGTCTCTGTCTGTCTGTCTGTCTGTCTCTGTCTGTCTGTCTGTCTGTCTGTCTGTCTGTCTGTTTGTCTCTGTTTGTCGGTCTGTCTGTCTGTCCGTCTCTGTCTGTCTGTCTGTCCGTCTCTGTCTGTCTGTCTGTCTGTTTCTGCCCGTCTGTCTGTCTGTTTGTCTCTGTTTGTCTGTCTGTCTGTCTGTCCGTCTCTGTCTGTCTGTCCGTCTCTGTCTGTCTGTCTGTCTATCTGTCTCTGCCTGTCTGTCCGTCTGTCTGTCTATCTGTCTGTCTGTCTATCTGTCTATCTGTCTCTGCCTGTCTGTCCGTCTCTGTCTGTCTATCTGTCTGTCTGTCTATCTGTCTGTCTGTCTCTGCCTGTCTGTCTGTCTCTGTCTGCCTGTCTCTGCCCGTCTGTCTGTCTGTCTCTGCCCGTCTGTCTGTCTCTGTCTGTCTATCTGTCTGTCTGTCTATCTGTCTATCTGTCTCTGCCTGTCTGTCCGTCTCTGTCTGTCTATCTGTCTGTCTGTCTGTCTGTCTGTCTGTCTCTGCCTGTCTGTCTGTCTCTGTCTGTCTGTCTGTCTGTCTATCTGTCTGTCTGTCTCTGCCTGTCTGTCTGTCTCTGTCTGTCTGTCTCTGCCTGTCTGTCTGTCTCTGTCTGTCTGTCTGTCTGTCTATCTGTCTGTCTGTCTCTGCCTGTCTGTCTGTCTCTGTCTGTCTGTCTCTGCCTGTCTGTCTGTCTCTGTCTGTCTGTCTGTCTGTCTATCTGTCTGTCTGTCTCTGCCTGTCTGTCTGTCTCTGTCTGTCTGTCTCTGCCCGTCTGTCTGTCTCTGCCCGTCTGTCTCTGTCTGTCTCTGCCCGTCTGTCTGTCTCTGCCCATCTGTCTGTCTGTCTCTGTCTGTCTCTGCCCATCTGTCTGTCTGTCTCTGTCTGTCTGTCTCTGCCCGTCTGTCTGTCTGTCTCTGTCTGTCTGTCTCTGCCCGTCTGTCTGTCTGTCTCTGTCTGTCTTTGCCCGTCTGTCTGTCTCTGCATGTCTGTCTGTCTATGTCTACACATTTATACATGTGTCTGTCTATCTAGTTACCTGTCTGTCTGTCTATTAAAGTAAAGAAAAGGGTGTGAAAAGTTGAAAACGTACATGTTCCTGTCGTTGATGAAAAGCTGTCGCTCTGAAGAAGTGAAGGTATCTGACAGAAAACTTGCTCGTAGTAAAATTAGTAAAATGATTTTACAGCAGTCACCATTTTCCTGCATATGTAAGTGAGTGGCTCTGGTCTTGCTTTGGGCCTGATACCGGTCCTGTTGGGTTTGTGTGGTTAATTAGAGATCGCCTTGAGCACATTTGTGTGGAAAACCTTCAACAATGCTGCATTGTTCCATTTATTCTAATGCTGGCCTACTGACCTCACTCACAAATTGTACTTTAATTGCTCACAGTATATCTATGGCTGCCTGCAGTATATGTGCAGAGTTTTAGTGGCCCCTAGGGGACAAAGTTTAGCCAGCAAGCTCGCACAGGCAGAGTATTGGTGCTCACCTCTTCCACATATCCTGCAGAGCCTCTCTATGGCTTGGTCGGCTTCTGTTTAATTGGACATTATAATGAATAGTTCTCTGCTTTGGAAATATGACTTATTTTCTTTGATGATAACATATAACTACATTATTCTAATCTATAGTGTTTATAACTCTAATGTACAGCTCTACAGGGTGGAGTGGGCTTGCTCACTAAAGCCCTACATATTATATTGTCTCAACCTATACGTGTAACATTATCCGTAGTGGCCTGTGTAGCCCAGTATCAGACTTTCGGTTAGGCCTGCCAGTTTTTTAAGTGATTGAGATGTATGGGGTATGTAGACTAGTGTCTTCTGACCACTCTGACCCGCTCTCATGTGTTCCTAATTAGTTACAGTACACCCACCCTGCCGTACCACTTTCACATGCCTAGGAAAGTATGCCTGTGCCTCTCTCGCACAGCACCGCTTATTAATCTTCGCAAAATGGAGTATTAACCACGTACAGCGCAGCATTCTCCCATCCTTACATCACCTGAGTCAGAGCTGGTCTTCACCCAGGCCTTTCCTAAGGGGAACAACACCGTATTTTCCAATTGGTGAGGAACAATACAACGAGATGTTTTAATGGCAGTCCCCTGCCGGCAAAGCTTCCACCGCTGTCAGCCAAACAAAAACAACCATTTACTCTCCGTGTGCTGGTGCTGCTTTTACAGGTATTATCTCACAGCACAACACAACACGCTGCCTGTGTTTGTGTTAATGATGGCAATTAACCCTTCAAAACCGAGTTGCGTATTCACGATTAACAAACTTTCATCAATTAACCTCTGGTGCCAGAGTTGTTACGTAATTAGTTGTTACGTAATTAGTGGTTGTGAAGCGGAAAGCTGTGCACAAAGCTATTATAATCGTAATTTCTCGTCTTTCTTTCCTTTTTAAAAATAAAATTAGCCAAAATTTCACCCCAATATTAGAATGGCCAATTAATCTACCCATTCACTAGGACCCTCGCTATCACTTTCAATGCTCTGACACTAGGAGAGTGAAGACTAGCACAGAGCCTCCGGTGAATGAATGAATGTTACGTATGGTTAGTGCATTTCTCATAATCAACAACGCAACACAAACCGTTTACACGCTTAGAACACAACCACAGCCAATCGCGCCCAGCATACAATCAACCGTCCGCCTGGAGTGCCAACCAAATCTGGGCAAATACATTCATTCACACACTCCAGGGTCATTTAGAGCCAGTTCACCTGATCTCCATGTTTTTGGATTGTGGGAGGAAACCCATGCAGACACGGGGAGAACTTGGAAACTCCACCCAGATGGGGACTCGAACCCAAGACCTCAGCTCTGAGAGGAGAACGTGAAAACCCTCAAGCCACCATGCCAACCGATACTAATTATTATTATACTAATAATTATTGTAATAATATATATACATTTGTATACGATTTTCACTCCCGTGGATTTGTCCACAGTCTTTGTTGAGTTATGCATTGTGGTACATTAGCCTGTAAGCTTGAATCAAAATATATTTTTAGATTCCTGTGAGAGGAGCTTAAATATGCAGAGACAAGTCTGTGAGAGCGAGTCAGACAGCTGTGCATATTTTCCCGCCAAAAGACGTACTCTGTCATTCGTATGATAATGACATGGTAATTCTGTACATTCCATTGGTGGGTTCCAGTGGCCTCGAATCTGTGGAATGTGGATTTAACAAAGACCTCTGACCTGAGGTGATCCTGAACAAAAGACCTCTCGCCTCACACGTTATGTCATAGATATTCAATATAGGGTTAGTGAGGAAAACGGAGTGTCGCCTCACATTAGTTAAGCTTTAGAAATAAAACCACATACAATGTCTAAACACTGTAATGAGCAGAGTGTAGCCAACATCTCTGTTTATTCAGTTCTGAGCTCAAAATACAGGTTTTTGGAAAGTCTAAGTTTAGAGCAGATTTAATCCAAATATAGAGGAGCTTCATCACATGTAAAAGGTTTTATTACAGATGTCTCTTATAGACCATTTTTGTGACATTTCTGTTTAAAATACACATTTATTAGTTTATTTTTACGTGTAAGTGCCGCTGATCTGACAGCACAATATCCTGTTTGCTCTAGGTGGGGTCAGCCAGAGGGAACAGTCAGTACTTAGGGATTAGTGCAGTAAGGGTTTGGAAAGAGGAGAGAGCGGAGTGATATCATTAGTGGTTTTTTCTCCCATTGTGCCGCATGCTGCCTGTCAGTAATCAGAGCCTCCGCAGCCTTCGCTCTCTCATGTCTGCTTAATCCTGCCAGATTGCATAATTACAGGCTGTAGGGCCCACATACGGCTGTGGGTAGCGCTGCTTTGATTCTGTGCTCAATACAAGACCCACTTTGTCAGCCCGGAGCAACCAACACAGACTCGTATCAGAGAGATTAGTTATGAAAACTCCTTTATTTATCCTGCAGTTACTCGTCATTTAAAGGAAAGAAAACAAGCGATGTTCTTTACAGCTGACCTGATCAGTCATCCAGCATTAAACATCTCATTATTAATGGCATCATTTGTACATTTCATTTGATTTAATTCAAACTTAATTGCAGTTCATTAAACAATTAATTCTTAATAAAATAGATTCTTTCACAAACAATCTGTTGACATAATGACAGAATAGTTTCTTTCTAATTAGAGTTTAGAATCCAGGCTTTTGTTTATTTCATTATGCAACTTATTCTCTCGTTTCGAATGCTTGTGTGCTTTTCTCAACATATTCTTTAAGCTTTTGAAGTCCAAATGAGCCCTAAAATCAAATCAGAGAAACATTTAACGGCACATAAAGTGTCCACTCTCATAGAAAAGTGTTGGTCATAATGTAATTTAACAGTGGCTTATAGCTCTGAAAATCAGAAAACCAGTATGTCAAATTGGGATATTAAGTGTAAATTCAAAGCGTATCAACATTCAAACAAAAGAGGGCTTGAAATATGTCAATTTATGTGTAATGAATATAAAATATGAGAGTTTAACTATTAAAATGAAAACTTTTTCACAATATTCAAATTTTTTGGAGATGTACTAGTTCTGCTAGAAAAGATGATAAATGAAAAGTGAAACTAGGGCCCCGAGGGGCTCAGCGGACTAATACGTTGTCACTATGATCTGAGAATCACGAGTTTGAATCCCGATTATGCAGCTTGCCAAATTGGCTGTGCTCTCTCCGGGCACGTAAGATGGCACTCTGTCAGCTGACTCTGGCATCTGCCGGGCGATACATCAGAACTGAGGATCCGGGGTTTTCTTCCAAGCGTATTGGTTGCCCGGCGACGATTAGGGCTGCCACGATTAGTCGACTAGTCGCGATTATGTCGACTATTAAAATAGTCGACAACTAATTTAATAGTCGATGCGTCGTTTTTGTTTTTCCTTTCGTTTTCTCTCCAAACTGCTGCGTACTCACCTTTTACTGCTGCGTCTTCCTTTCTGTCCTTGACGCACATGCGCAGTAGTGGTAACCGGGGTAGCCCGTGGATGACATCACAGGACATTATATACAGACAGGCTCAAAAGAGTACCCGGCGACGGAGCTCAAAAGAGTGGGCCAAGATCATTTTAAGAAAATGAAAGAGAAACGTGTACAATGCAATATCTGCAAGGCAAAATGTGCCTTCCACGGCAGCACAACTGCGATGCCCGAGCACCTGAAAAGGAAGCTGTTGTGGCTGATTGTGACAATGATGAAGAGGGACCGTTATCTCGGTAAGCTAAATTGCTAGTTAGCTGCTAAACTGAGCGTAAACAGAGAGTTAACTTGCTGCTTACTCATATTTATAGCTGTAAAAGTTAACATTAGTGATGACTATTTGATTCATCAGCCTTAGAACACATTCATGTGTTTTCTGTAACGTTATAACAGTCATGTGTTTGAATAGGAATGCTAATGCTAACGTTTCTAACGTTATGTTTCAGTGCTATGTTTACACTTTATGCTAAACAGTTAAATAATTGTTTGTTGCAACAAGCTGCATATTTCATTAAAGGTTTAATGAACTATGATCTTAATTGTTTTTATTTTTAGTTAGCATATAGCTGAAATCTAATGACGGTTATATAATAACAGCTGCATTCTAGTGCAATAAGATGTGTTTTATATTTAATTAATGTATGATCCGATTAGTCGACTAATCGCAAAAATAATTGGTGATTAGTCGACTATAAAAATAATCGTTTGTGGCAGCCCTAGCGACGATATACTGACAGCAGTTGGAAAAGGGGCGGAGCTTGACTTCACATGCATCATAGGAGGCCTGTGTTAGTCTGCACCCTCCTAGAGTCAATGGGCGGATCGACTGGCTACCAAACAAAAACACCCACAGCTGTTATCCCATTCGTTTTAATTGTGATGATACTGCGCTTTTAAAACTGAGCTTTCCTGGGAGTCCTTTTACACGTTCCTCAGCTTGTCAAACCAGCAGAACCCAGGAACCTTTTTCTACACACTGTTTCACACTCCTCAAGTACTTTGAAGAACTTTTCTTTGATATCTAAACGATTCCTGGATGAAAATTTAAAAGTTTCCTAGAACCTTATTTTTCAGAGTGTGGACTCTCTTTAAAAAGATGGTTCTTCAAGGGTTCTTTAGTAAAGAAAATGGTTCTGTATAGAACCATGAACACTCAAAGATCTGAAAGGGTTCTTTGCATGGTGCAAGGGTTCTTCACCGAAAAACCAAAAAGGGTTCCTCTATTGTTGTAAGCTTGCCATCATAACTACAGCAGAACCCTTTTGGTGGCTGTATAGAACCATTTTCAAATCACATTCTTCATCAATCTGAAGAACCCTTTCATAGTGGGACGCGAAGGGTTCTTTGAGTGTTCATGGTTCTATATAATACACTTTTCTTTACTGAAGAACCCTTGAGTAACAGTCTTGTTTAGGAGAGACCGAGTTGTGTTCCGGGTCAGTTCTGGCACACTGTGTGAGATCTCTGTTGGCTTTGACGTTCTCTGTCTGATTACTGCGGTTAGCGGAGAAAACATGCAGTGACACTCACTTTGCTTTTTTATACTTTATCTCTCCTTTGTTATGACAAGCTTCAGGGTCTGTCAGAGAACCGATAACTTCATGACATGAGATGCTGCGATTAATACAACAGGCCGAGTATTGTGTCGGCAAACCTCTGGACGTTTGGCCGTAATCTGATAAGAAGCACAGAGGATTTACGGCCACAGAGTCTGCAGTTATTGTTCTTTTCAGCGGCTGCTCGGCCAGCTGGCTGCCGGGGAACTGAAAAGTATCTGAAATAATATAAAAGTTATGCACGTAGAGATAAAAGTATTGTTTGTGTATCTTTTATTCACTCATTTTAAGGAATGACTCAGTGAAAAATCTCATTTATACCATTTTTCCACTTACCCGAGGTGTAGTCCATCAGTCAAAGAACAGACGCTGTGAGGCAGATGCTACTAACATAACTAACACTTCCCAGCTCAGTCTGAGCTCATCCACATCTTACTGAAAGTCTCTCAGACTAGAGGATGCTATTTAAGACACAGTGAGCTATAAAAATGAGCCGTGGTTAGGGGTCTGGTCTTGCCACTGGAAGGTTGCCGGTTCGATCCCTGGGCAGATTATTATTATAATTATTATTATTTTATTATTTAATTAATTAATTTTTACATTATTATTTTTATTATTATTTATTTATTTTTAAATTAGAATTAGTATTAATATTTTTTATTTATTTATTTATTTTGATATTATTATTATTATTATTATTATTATTATTATTATTAACGTTACACTTATATAGCACCTTATCGACACACTCCATTTACACACACACAACCACACACACCGGCGAAAAGCGGCAGCCAGTTGCGCACAGCGTACCGTCCACCTGGAGACTGCATCAAGCACTAAGGGGATCACCCAGGACAGTGTGCCAACCATATGTGGGCGTACATACATACATACACAGACATGCAAATTCATACACACACCAGGGTAATATTTTAGAGTATCCAATTCACCTGATCTCCATGTTTTTGGACTTAAATCGTGACTGAAGTGCCTTTGAGCAAGGCACCTGCTCTTCGGGCACCATGCATAGGGCTTCCCACTGCTTCGGTTAAATGCGGAGGTCAAATTCTGTTGTGTGCAAATCACATTTAATAAACATATCTATAATGTCGACTGCAGCATTCAAACTAGAGTAAGTCTTACTTCATCACCCCGGTTGCCACACGTCAGAAGTAGCACTAGGCCTGGGCTACAGGGCTGAGGGTCTTTATTCATTATTCCCTGGTCTAAAATTGTTTGCATCGTGGATTTTTCTGGGTCTGAAAAAGATCTTAACATCTTAGACACACCCCTGCCACATATTTATGCATTTATTTACGCAAAGAAAGCACGAGGAGTTGTCTAAAACCACAGCTTTGAATTTTTGGCTGTTCGTATAGGTTACTCTGTTGCATCATTTGATATTTACTGTGGTTGATATAGTTGCCATTGAAAGCTTCCAAAGCATTGATATAGAATAGTGATTAAACTACTTTCAGATCTACTTCATAGTTGTTTATAGTAACTTGTAAGTATAACTTGTAAATAGTAAGTGCTAGGTCAAAAAATTAGAATATAGTGAAAAGGTTTGTTTTTGGAGCAAGCCAATCAGCGAAGAGTATTCAGCCAGCCAATCAGCGAAGAGTATTCAGCCAGCCAATCAGCGAAGAGCATTCAGCCAGCCAATCAGCGAAGGGTATTCAGCCAGCCAATCAGCGAAGGGTATTCAGCCAGCCAATCAGGGAAGGGTATTCAGCCAGCCAATCAGGGAAGGGTATTCAGCCAGCCAATCAGCGAAGGGTATTCAGCCAGCCAATCAGCGAAGGGTATTCAGCCAGCCAATCAGCGAAGAGTGTTCATCTTCTTCAGGGTATAATATGTCTAAAACAAATCAATTAGTGTGTAAGACCTTAATTAACCTGATGCTTTTTTTTCACAGGTACAATTTGCACTATTTGGGCGACTATTGAGGGCGCTAGCAACATTCACCTGACAACTCCAGTTCTAAACCTAAGAAGCAACATTTGGACTCCGAACATGTCTTGAGTGATGGGCTGCATGTAGGGTAAGTGCACAGTGGTGTAAATCAGATTTATGTGTTGTTTTTAGTGATACGCAGTGGTTTACACTTTAAACAAGTGGCTCAGCCTGTTGCTGTGATGTGACGCTGCTTTGCCTGATGACCCAGTCTGTGTTGTGGCTGTATCTCAGACGATCTCTGAGCTTGCCTTATGGCAGTGTAGTGGTTTTCTCCAGGACCTTCCAGACTCGAGCTTGTTTTGAAGCGATTCTCTGAGCTGTGTTCTGATCGAGTTTGTCGTTTGTAAGTGGCGAACGCATGGAAGCTCTTAGAGAACTCTGAAAATCAGATCACGCTAATTCTTTCCCCAGCTTATTTAACCACGGCTGCGTTCCTGGAAGAAATTGGATGCATTAGAGCTAGAAAACAGAAATCCCCCTTCATTAGGCTCAGCACAGGCACGGAAAAGTGTGTCAGGATGTGAGGGGATATCCTCATAGAGCTGACGGACACTGAGTGATAGATGTGCAGGTTTTTGGGTGAACTGGAGAAACTGTGTGTGTGTGTGTGTGTGGCTACTTAATGATGCCCATGTGATAGGGCAACCTGTGGTGAACGAGAGGGCCTGTGACTGACACTGTCACGCATCAGGTGCTGCTAATTTAAGCAGCCTGTTTTGGGGGAAACAGGTCAGTGGGGTCAGGGATGGGGATGGGGTGTGTGTGCTCATATGCATTTGAAGAAACAGTGAAGGTAGAAGAAATGACAGGTTTTATACGTATTTGTGATGTAATAATTTGATCAAAGTTAACTCTCAGGTTGATTTTAAGGTAAAAAAATGAAAGTTTAATAGTGAACTTGTTTTTAAGAAGATTCTGACTCTTCACCCTTTCATAGCACAGCCAAGGATTGCTCTGATCTGGTCTAAGGTAGGTGTGAGACCTTTCTCAGAGAGATAAGCTTCTTAAGCTTAAGCTTTATGTTAATCAGTTCTACACCAAACAAACACAGTAGAAGTGTTCAGCCATAGTAAAGGCCACATTATACGCTGTAGCCTATATGTCTCCCTTGCCAAACTGCAGACTCTATGTTGTACCTTGACGTGCATCTCTCCAGAAACGTAACTATGTGTAGCATTGACGCAGACTGCGGCAGCTGTAATTGGTCCGTCATATTGTATCCCCACCTCAGCATTGCTGCCTTTGCTGCCAGCTTTAAAATCATCATTACAAGCTGAGAAAGCTCTTCCTCCGTTGCGTGTGATGCAGCAACACCAGCAAGTTTTGCTGATGCACCGTCACTGGGGAGCCAACACGCTTGGAGGAAAGCTCAGGGTTCCCAGCTCTGAATGGACCAATCAGTAGATGCCTGAGACATTACAATGTGGACGCCCAGAGAGAGCACGGCCAATTGCATTGCAAAAGCATGGCAAACATCATGACCGGGATTTGAACTCATGATCCTCTGGTTATAGTGTCAGCGTCTTAGCCTGCTGAGCCATTTGGGGCCCCCCTCTTATACAACAATGGATCAAGTTGAGGAAACACTCACCAACTTGTCCATATTTACAAACAACTGTGATTCCTCATTATAGTACTCTGAGGAAATCAATACAGCACACAAAGGAACTCATGTCCAGTGTATATTAGATTAGATTAGATTAAACTTTGCCAGTGTGATTGCACACAATGGAATTTGACCTCTGCATTTAACCCATCACTGTAGTGAAACACAGTAGGATGTGAGAACATGTGCCCAAAGTGGTGGGCAGCCCTATCCATGACACCCAGGGAGTAGTTGGTGGTTAGGTGCCTTGCTCAAGGCCTAAGCTATGGGATCTGACCTTCCGGTCTCAAGACCAGATCCCTAACACCAGGCCACGGCTGCCCCTACCACCGTTAGGACTCACCTTCACCAGTTAACTAACATGACACTGTTGCATGTACAGCCATGTTTGTAATAATCATACGTCAGACAATAATCAGACAACAGTGAATGGTTTTGGATCAGTACCCTAGCAAGCCTAAATGGTTACCTAAATATAATCAGACTAAATACTTGCACACCACAGGAGAAGTGTTGTGTTCAGAATATGATCATTAATAAATGCACTACAGAGCTGCCACATAGCCTACAGCCAGCTACAGCTTTTGACTTGCTAGAGCTCATTTCTTCTCACCATTTGTCACTCTGGAATGCATTAAAAATAAATGATGCTATAACGTATTGTGTGAGCACTTTGAGAAGAGAGTTTGAAGGGTGTTTTTATTTTTTATGTCATATTTTTTCCTCAGTGCTTCTTTTGTAATGAAATTAATTTGTATTTTTCCCCAGTTTCCCAAATTCCCAAATTTTCTTATTTTTTAAAATAAATTTTTTCCCCATTAGAAAATATTAAAATAGCACTTTTACATTTGGTGAAATTGCTATAATAAGTTTAAGCAACAGCACGGAGAGTAAAAATTAAAGTAAAAATAGATAAAGTGAAGTTCAGGGCACAAATATTTTATAACTAAAAATAAAAGCTACCGTGCTAAGAGGAAAGCGCAATTCTCTGGTCCTGATGGGTCACCTGGCAGACGCCTGAGCCAGCTGACATATCTTAACAGTGCTGGGGAGAGAATGTCATCTTACCCGGCTAGAGAGAACAATTTTGCTCTCTCGAGTTCCGTCTGCTGATGGCAAGCAGCATGACCGGGATTTGAACTTGTGATCCTCGGATCCTAGTGACAGTGCCTTAGTCTTTTGTTAATGCTTTTCCACCAATGAGAAACCGGCAAAACCTTCCAGCTTGTGAAACCTAATTTTCCACCATATTTCCACCAACAAAAGTAGAAAGAAAAGTTTGTTCACAGCGGGAACCAAAGAATAGTAATTTTTTTTTTGCCAGGAACCGTTACGACAACTGTGGGTGTGTCTAGATGTACGTAGAGGAAGTCAGCGATACTGAACAGACTGAATAATTTTTTTAATAACTGCATACACACATTTGTTTTTGTTTGTTTTTAGATATATTATTCTATATATTCTTCTAAGTTCTTCTAATTTTAGCACTGCACAGTAAATTTACTTAAACAGCCACCTTTTCTGCTACCTGTGCCCAGGGCGACCAATAACTAAATATAAAGATAACTAAACTATAAACAGCATGCAGGGGGCGTATAGGTATAAAAACAAATATGTAAATATGTAATTTCCAAATATGTAAATATGTAAATATGTAAATTATGTAAAGTCTAACTTATTTAAAGCACAAACATCAGACTGAGTTAAAATACTTCAGCTCATCAGTTCTTGTTGACGTTCTTGTAACGTGAACAGGCGGCTTTTCCTTTACAAAACGGGGCCAAAACGATGACAGATGTAGTTAAAAGCTGGGACAGCCGAAAGTTGCTCATGAACTGCCCATTGGTGAAGTCAGGAGCAATGGCATACCACCATAGCTGCGCTTGTGTCCATAAAGTAGACCCCCGTCTTCTAAGGGTGTTTAACAACACATTTAAAGCTTTAAATATGTTATATGTCCACTGTGTGCTTTTATACACGCACCATTTGATCCATGTTTGCGTTTTTGAAGACAAATGAACGTCTGTAACAACACAAACACTCGTGGCTACTCCATACACTCTGCCATTGTCTCATTTCTGTTCACTGTCACTGTGCAGCGCCCTCTGTTGGTGACGGATACTGTGATGCATCCTTGGTTCCACTAAAACTGGTGGAAACACAGGCCACTGAAAAGCACCGAGGTTCTTATAAGCATGAAACCAGTTCTAGAACCAGAGTTCTTTGCGGAAAAGTGCTATGAGTCACTCAGGGCCCACACATCTGTTAGTGTACAACAACATTGCTCTTCAACATTGTTCCCACATTACTAACTAGTGTAGCGGCTAACATCAGACCTGTTAACATCATAATGTGGACGAAGACAAGAACAGCTGCTAAAAGCATATTCAGAGTTTCTGTAAGATTGAAAAATGCTTTAAAGTACATTTCTGTGATTATATGAGGAGTCTCATGTGATTTTTTTAAGTGTTCTCATTGTGTAAAACATCGGGTTCTACGTTTGAGTCTTCATTTCGCTGTATTTGTGTTTCTGAATGTGCTGGACTGACATGTTTAGAAGCTGATTCCGGACATCGTGTGTTGGAAAATCTAATTGAATTCAGAGTTTGTCGTTTTCCTTTATTTTCCAAAGGGATTAGCGTTATGTTGGTATCATAGCTGCCACTGCTGTTTCTGGATTTGGTTGCCAACACACTGATGTTTGTCCTGTCACAGTGCCATGATTAATGTGAGGGTGGGAATCATTTGTCAAAACCAAATGTGCTTTGAAGACTGTTAGCTATGTAAACCTGGCTAAAAATAATGCCTGTCAAAGGGCCGTGGTTCTCTTTTCTAGACGGTTTTGTTCCACGCTTGCACGTACAGCTCGTTATCTCCTGCTCTGTCGTGGGAAGTCAAACCCCTAAATCTGCTGCTTTACAGTAAACGACGGAGTGATGTTTCAGAGATGGATAACGTTTCCAGTGTTTATTGACTGCTGAGCGAAAGCTTTAGACAGGAGGTTAGAGATACATTAGCAAACAGAAAAAAAACACATGCAGGGGCTTGATGAAAAGGAAGAGGAGAGGAAAGCATCATGCTGCACAGACGGCCAGACTATCGATCAGACTTGACCTGCCACTCTTCAGTCCACTTCCTCTGAACGCAGAGTGGAACAGCAGGACAAAACAGGTTTTATAGTCTGATCGTTATTATAGTCTGATCAGTCTTTGACTCATCTCTGCACTATTAAAACACCTCGCCGATGTTAACAGGAGCCCTGGCTCTTGTCTGAGGACTTCATTCTCAATTTCTTGTCCTTTCACTGTTTCTCGGCCATCTTTCCTTTTTGAGTAGTTGGCGCATAGACCCTCCCCTTCCCCCTGTCCTGTGCACAAGCAAAAATGTCCCATTTTGCTGATTGGCTGGGACAGTTCTACCAAAGCCTCTTTGTTTCCATTTACAGAGCCAAAACTGTGTATGAGCACAGATATTTCAGCTATACAGTACAGTGCATAATGAAACAAAACAACCATCCTCCACAAGGCATTGACAACATGCAATAAACATGCATTCGTACAGGACCTATACTATGGTACAAGTATAAATAGACTAAGAGTGATTGTCTAGTGGGAAGCAAGATTTCAGCCTGCAGTGAGTGTTATGTACAAATATTACAGTGATGGTTTGGTGGTTAGCACGTTCGCCTCTCAGCGCTGAGGTCTTGGGTTCGAGTCCCCATCTGAGCAGAGTTTCCATGTTCTCCCCGTGTCTGCGTGGGTTTCCTCCGGGGTCTCCGGTTTCCTCCCACAGTCCAAAAACATGGAGGTTAGATTGTGTGTGTGTGTGTGTGTGTACCCAGTGATGGATTGGTGCCCTGTCCTGGGCTTAGTTGGGATAGTGTAATGCCCTGCCCTGTGCCAGTGATGGGGTAGGGGACTAACCCTAACCCTGATAAGGATGATACCGGTGGGATAGTGAATGGATGGAAAATCGATTACTGCAATGAACAAACACGTCTACATTTGTGTACATTTATAATCTGTCCCCTTGTGAATTTACCATCATTTCAGAGATGTGTGGTTGATTGGGGGGAATTGTGGGGTCTCCCATCGAGTTATCGTCATTCTGGTGTTGTCTGGATGCTGGGTGAGGCTGGCAATGCCTGTTGAACGGACAACCTTTCTGGGTGGACATGGACAGTTCAATAGAACAAATGAAAGGATTGCAGATGTGGGGTTTTCCCTTGCTTGCTGTCAGAGGGGTGTGATGTGCACGTTGAAGCACTTTGCCAGCTTATTGGAGGTAATCAAATCAGCAAGAGGAGCTTATCATCACTCAGCTTTCCGAAAGCGTTAAAGTGAATTGGAGAGATGGTGCGTTTTAACAGATGTAGCCCGGAGGGTAAACTGATCTTTCCGCATTACCGGCTCCACCGCTCTTACACTCGGGCACATGTCACGTTGCAAGCTCAGGATATTCTTGATTTAGTTAATTACTTAAACTCGGCCTTGTTTTTAAGGCACAGAGAGGAACAAAGAAATCTTATATCTCTTGGTTTGACTTGCTGGCTGAGAGTGGACGCTGGCGTGTGTGCCTGTGTGGACGCATGCGTGCGCCTCCGTCATGCCTTTATCCGATTAGGGCTCTAGACGTAATGTTTATAAGTTGGTCATTACCTCCCTGACTTTTCTGTGAAAACGTCTCTCAGAACGTTGCTTGAATTACAACATTGTTACACTTTGCAGACACATTTTTGATGACTTGATTGCTCAGATTAGGGCATCATTTGGACAGAAAACAATAAAGTTTTTGTTTTTTCCCCCCACTTGCTTGCAGTTTTGACCTTTTACCATATTTGTTTGACCAGAAATAATTAAATAAACAAGACAACACACAAGACACGCTGTGCCAAGCTTCCCTAAATGAAAGGAAGTTCCAGAAAGAAGCACTTTTACATCTGTAATTATCATTGTCCCCTCATTTCCACTCCACTGCACCTCAATTATGTAGAAACTGCTCCATGATTCAATGCAGATGTGGGGAGCTGAAGGGGGCACCCTTCCCCCTGACCTGCGCACGGCTGTCCCAACCCCACACTGAGGTAACAAACGAATAACTGTGAGCCTCTTAGACTGCAGATGTTGTTCGGAGTAATGTGGGAGCCGTGGTTGTTATTCTTACACAAAAAAAGATTGTCAAAATGAATCAGCTGAGAACAAAATGAGACTAAATGTAAGAAAAGTAATGTTGCTGAACTTGGAATTGTATTAATTCAATTTAATTAGGAAGCTGGAAATACTAATTAGTTCAGGAATTGTTTGAAATGTATTTATAAAGTAAAAGATTTCTCCTAAAATGTCATTTCTTGCTTATTTGAAGTGTGAAATGGAGTTATGTGATGTATAGTCTGCTAGCTTAGCTAATAACAAGGCTTGTGAGGTGGTCAGCTGTGGTCAGTACCTGTGGTATATTTTGGAAATACGAATACAATGTGTGGTGGCTTTTTCCTAAAAATGAGTAATGGGAGATCATTTTGTACATAATATTGTTGGCTAGTTTAACTACTAAAAATAATGAAAAATTGTTTGTAATGAAAAAACAGTCTGAAGGTTAAGAAAACTACATGACCATTACAGTCAGCTTTCATTAACCGATGGTTGTAATTTCCATTATTTTGTGTTGTGTTTAAATACCCGACCACTAGATGGCAGTACTGTAATCTGTCTTCATCCACTAGACACTTCCATGCCAATTACAGCTTTAAAAACAATATCGTGCTTTCAGTATCACAATATATCACAATACGATATATTGTAACCTAGTGCTGAGCGATAAAATTAGTTTCACGATGATTTTTTCCTCGATGACGATGATAAGCCGGGACAGTAGAATTCGATTCGAAGCATTAATGTTTGTTTCCATTTCACGTCTAAGCAGCTTGCCTGTCTTGCCTTGTTCTGCTCTGAAGTTTATTAGCGAAAATTTAATATAGTGATAATTATCAAGATCGATCAATATAAAAAAAAATATCGTGATAAATTTTTTGCCATATCGCCCAGCTCTATTGTAACCCCTGTATCATAATACGTATTATGTCGACAGGTTCTACCCAAAATGGAAAGGCCTGAACTGTGATACCAAACATTTTCTAACTAGGACTAACCTCAAACTCAGGTTTATTTAGAGAATGCTCATCAGAAGTGATGTCAGACATTACTAAAGCCTAAAATAAATATGCAAATTAACATAGTATCCATTGTTGAGTTTAATGTGAGCTAATTGCAGTATTAGAAGATTTTCATGTCAAGAAAGAATGCAATGTTTCCGTGCTGTTGTTTTTGCATTCAGTATGTAAAGAATGTGACCAGGGAGTCACCGAAACCGAACAAAATGAAACATTTGGCCGAATATTGAACAGGGTTCTTCATTTATATAAATGATTACCAGTTTCCCAAAATAAGTCTTGTAATTAGGCAGGTATGAATGTCTGTATTTTAATAAGTTGGTTTAACATCATTAGGTTTAATAACATGAGTTTAATTGATTATTCTTTTATATTTGTATATAAAACAAAGACAATAATATATGAATATGTATGAAGATGCATGTGTGTTACATTATTACTAATATTTAATAAAATGATGAAAACGTCTAAAATGAATGATGTAAGTCACATGGATGTTTTGTGTGTTTAATGTGAGTGTCATTGGCTACAGACACTGAAACACTTCACATTTCTTCTGCTAATTGTGAGACGATCCCTAACACTGCAGCCGCTGAGCACAAACACAAAGCTAAGCGGCTGTATTCTTGTTTCAATGTAACTAGTGCAGTTTAGTAAAAGGTTGTGCTTGTAGTTTATTGTCCTCTTCCATTTCACCACCAAACTGTAACTGTGCTGGTGAATCTGTGTTTACCTGGTAAGGAAAAGCAGAATTCTGAATGTGTTAAAAAGATAACAGGCCCGAACGCAGAAAGTCGGCCGAATAATTTCAGTTGCGGAATATTCGGTACATCACTGAGACCTGTGGTGGATATGTGCTCACCGTAGATCGGATTTAAACAATTCGTTTTCTTTATTAGTATACAGGGTCTATTGGATTCAAGCTGTTAACCCTTCACGATGATGTAAAAACACTATGAAACATTTAATAGACCTACAAATATAACTAACCTATGCTTTTGTTTACTTAATGTAGAATCGACATTAAGCATAAAACCTCAAAAGCAAACTCTGTGGTTACCTTTGTAATCTTCCTACAGCTGTTGTCTTTTTTTCGGGTAAGACCGTTCGATTGCATGTCTGGCCTCACTGATGTGAAGATGACACTATTACATGTCTTCAGTGGCATCAGACAATAGCATACACATGTTCTCAGACACTTTCCCCGTATTGATTTTGTAAAGTGGCTGTTAAGCCATTGCTGCCCTCTGCTCACATTCAGTGAAGTGCTTCTTTTTTTCTTTCTGATGACTCTCAGCTATACATTTACATAGAATGGAGACGGGCTGCTGAAGGCAGCCTTCATTCACTTATTATAACTGGACCTCAGCCTAAACCACTCATTTATCTCCGAGTTAAGTAAACGAGTCTCGGTTCAGCTAGCAAACTCCAGGCGCATATACTTTCAAATCAGCCATTATGAACGCACCAGATGCCCACACACAGATATACACACATTGTCTGATTCACGCTGATCTTAGTAAGATTTTTGTCAACAAGCTCAAAGCTCATATTTATAAACTTAATTAATTAATTAATTAATAGACAGTTCATATAGCTGAAGCGTTAGACGTCTGCAGCTTTTAATCAGGATGCACCATCCAATCAGGATGGAGATCAGACAGTGAAAGTTATTCTTTTATTTTGGCAGATTTTCATTGCAATTTTTGACATAAATGAGCCATACATGCACTCACGCTGCCTTCATATAGCACATTAATGTGTTTACCATGACAGTTTTTGGTATATTATTTTCAGCACATCATCTGCAAGACCTACAGTGTGTGTGTGTGTGTATATATATATATATTATTAGGGCTGTCAAACAATTAATCACATTATATGTAAACAATTTTTATATATATAATTTTTGCCAATTTTCTTCCCTTCCCAATGTGATAGTAGCCAGTTAACCCATCCCATCCACTAGGGGGCTCTCAGCCACCACCTCTTTTCTAACTATCGCTAATACACCGTCACTGGGGAGCCAACGCGCTCGGAGGAAAGCGCAGGAATCCCAGCTCTTAATGGACCAATCAGTAGACGCCTGAGCCAGCGGACATTGCAGTGTGAGAGTGATGGAGAGAGAGAGAGAGTGTGCCATTTACCCACCCAAAGAGAGCACTGCCAATTTTCTGTCCGTTGATGGCAAACAGCATGACCGGGATTCAAACTTGTGATCCTCTGATCATTACTCAAGAATTTTTTTTTTCATTTATCAGCCATTGACATACACTGCTCAAAAAAATAAAGGGAACACTAAAATAACATCCTAGATCTCAGTGAATAAAATATTCCAGT
>BRDA01004917.1:85647-99998 GCA_036984385.1 Crenuchus spilurus
TAGGAGATATTAGTCCATCACCATCCTCAATAAACACTATTAATCACTCAAATAGGAGATATTAGTCCATAAACAACCTCAATAAACACTATTAATCACTCAAATAGGAGATTAGTCCATAAACAACCTCAGTAAACACTATTAACCACTAGAATAGGAGATATTAGTCCATAAACAACCTCAGTAAACACTATTAACCACTAGAATAGGAGATATTAGTCTATAAACAATCTCAATAAACACTATTAATCACTGGAATAGGAGATATTAGTCATGTATGCAGTTGGTATTGATTAGCCACAATGAATAAAAAACAAAAACACAAACGCTTTCAAAGTCAGCAGTGTTATGAGTCTGCATTTGCTTTCTTTGGTTTTCCCACAAAATACAGAGATTTTTGCCTTGAATATGTGTGTATACCCCCCCCCACACACACACACACACAGAGCGGAGATGCTGTTGGGCGTAGCTCAGAGGAGTGCTGGTATCCAGCTGCTGGCTGATGGTTTGTGACAGGTTAAAGCGCTACAAACCGCACATTTTCGGCTGGCCTGAGCGGGGGTCTGTGGGAGGGGGAGCAGGTGAAGCAGAGCTGGCGGCCTGGCTTGTTCTCTCACTCTCTAATGAAAAGGACAGCCGGACTCGAGGGAGCTCTTGGGTTTCCAACCTCAGCACCAAACAGCTATCTGTCCATCTGTCACACTGCAAGACATCCCACCTCTCACACTCAGTGTGTGTGTGGGAGCGTGAGGGTGTACCGTTTCTGTAAGGATGACGCTGGAGACATGAGGACAAATTAATTACTGTGTTAGAAAGACAACTGCCTTCCTTAACACAGTCCTACCAGGAGCTTCTCTACCACAGCCAGACTGACTGAGAGGAAAGTCCAGAGGATGCTGGGTGTCAGGCTGTGTTAGCCTGAGTCTCTGCACTGCTGTGTGTGTGTGTGTGTGTGCTAGAGCACTTGTGTGTGTGTGGATCAGGCTGGAGCTCGGCGGTAAGGTTAGAGTCCCAGAGAGAACAGTACAGCCCTGGGCTTTCACTGGTATCGTCAATCAGCAACCTGATCAGAGCTCTGCAGGAAGGGGATGTGATCGATCACGACTCAGTTTCCCCTCCACACACACACACACTTTCAGTTCAACACAGCACTGTAAGGTTCAGGAAAACTGGAGAGAAGAAGAAGAGAACAGAGTGATATAAAACAGAATAAAGCAGGACATATGACTGAACAGCCCAAACTAGGACAGAACAGAGTTGTGTAGAACTGAAATGAATAGAGCAGAATACAGAATAGAAATGACAGTATATAACAGTAGAATTTAATAATATGTAGTAGAACCGAATAGAACAGAACAGCAAGTGGAAGAAACAATAGAATAGAATAGAATAGAGTGAAGATATGTTGTGAAAAAACACACTCTACACATTTCTAGTCAAGACTTTTGAGCTCAGAACTGAATAAACAGAGGTGTTGGCTACACACTGCTCATTACAGTTTTTAGACATTGTATGTGGTTTTATTTCTAAAGCTTAACTAATGTGAGGCGACACTCCGTTTTCCTCAGCCACTAACGCTACACTGAATATTCATGAGATGAGTGTGAGGTGAGAGGTCTTTCGTTCAGGTTCACATTAAGTGAGAGTTCATGGCCGCTGGAATCCACCTATGGAATGTCCAGAATTACCATCTCATTATCATATGCATGACAGTGCGCATCTTTTGACGGGAAAATATGCCGATGAGTGAGTTGTGATACTTTTCTAAAGTGAGTAAAGTGTCGTGTGTTTGTCTGTTGTACAGAGTATGTGGACAGCAGTATGTGGATCATGGCTCTGTCCATCTCAGTGACGCTGTGCAGCATCGTCTTCGTCCTCATCGTCTTCTGTTACTGCAGGTAAACCCGGCGACACCTCACACAGGATAACCTGTTCTCTCTGATCTTCTGAAAGTGAGCAGTTCTAACGGAAGAGGATGTTGTGTGTACGATTCAGTGCTTCACTGTGTTCCTCAGATTTATAGAATCAGAGCAGCTGCTCATCAAAATAACATTTCACTAATGTAAGGTACTTTCAGACTTCAGAACAGTGTGTGTCTGTGCTTGTATTCCTCCCTGCTGGGGACTGAAAGTCCTCATAATGACAGTAATGCATGTCAGATCTGTATAAGCGGGTCCCTGCACTGTAATTCATGGTATTTTAAGGTGAAGACATGTTTTGAGGTTCAGTTTTGGGTTTTAAAGTTATGTAATGTCCCCACAATTCACAGAAACAAACGTGTGTGTTGTACCAGGTACAAGCGTCAGGAGCTGAGGCCACGTTACAGTATGGGTCTGGAGCAGGACGAGACGTACATCCCCCCAGGAGAGTCTCTGAAGGACCTGATTGAGCAGTCACAGAGCTCCGGCAGTGGCTCAGGACTCCCCCTGCTGGTAAGACAGAGGAACTAAACATTCATCTCACAGTTGTGTCTGAACGCTTTCTCCTGGTTGTCTTGTGTTTTCTTGCCGATTGGTTCTGTTTGGGTTCACTCTTTTGGACGTGCTGATAGATGTGCCGTCTTAACAGCACTCACAGCCGTTAATTGAGTTTAATTCACCATCTAACCTGCGAGACTTGTCCTGTTCTCGGCTCCGCAGGTGCAGCGCACCATCGCTAAGCAGATCCAGATGGTGAAGCAGATCGGGAAGGGCCGCTACGGGGAGGTGTGGATGGGCCGCTGGAGAGGCGAGAGGGTGGCCGTGAAGGTCTTCTTCACCACTGAGGAGGCCAGCTGGTTCAGAGAGACAGAGATCTACCAGACTGTTCTCATGAGGCACGAGAACATACTGGGTAAATCAGAGCACCCACACCACTTATCACCATAAACACCACCCAGAAATTACCCAGCAGCCCCCGGCATTCTGATGTTGGCTCCCTGCTTTATGATTTGGAGTGACAAACCAGATGAACCAGTCTGAGTGGATGAGAGCAGTCTAGAACGGTGTGAGTGGAGGCGAGCAGTCTAGAACGGTGTGAGTGGAGGAGAGCAGTCTAGAACAGGTGAATGGAACATTCTAGAACCATGTGAGTGGAGGAGAGCAGTCTAGAACAGGTGAATGGAACATTCTAGGACCATGTGAGTGGAGGAGAGCAGTCTAGAACGGTGTGAGTGGAGGAGAGCAGTCTAGAACGGTGTGAGTGGAGGAGAGCAGTCTAGAACAGGTGAATGGAACATTCTAGAACAGTGTGAGTGGAGGAGAGCAGTGTGAGTGGAGGCGAGCAGTCTAGAACGGTGTGAGTGGAGGCGAGCAGTCTAGAACGGTGTGAGTGGAGGAGAGCAGTCTAGAACGGTGTGAGTGGAGGAGAGCAGTGTGAGTGGAGGAGAGCAGTCTAGAACAGTGTGAGTGGAGGAGAGCAGTGTGAGTGGAGGAGAGCAGTCTAGAACGGTGTGAGTGGAGGAGAGCAGTCTAGAACAGGTGAATGGAGCAGTCTAGAACGGTGTGAGTGGAGGCGAGCAGTCTAGAACGGTGTGAGTGGAGGCGAGCAGTCTAGAACAGGTGAATGGAACATTCCAGAACCATGTGAGTGGAGGAGAGCATTCTAGAACAGGTGAATGGAACATTCCAGAACAGTGTGAGTGGAGGAGAGCATTCTAGAACAGGTGAATGGAACATTCCAGAACCATGTGAGTGGAGGAGAGCATTCTAGAACAGTGTGAGTGGACCATTCCAGAACCATGTGAGTGGAGGAGAGCAGTCTAGAACAGTGTGAGTGGAAGAGAACATTCTAGATCAGTGTGTCTGGAAGACGACATGGTTAAAAACTTTTGCACAGTGAAGTTTTTTTTTTTTTTTTTGCCAATTTTTATCCCCTTCACAATGTAGTAGTTGCCAATTAGCCCCTCCCCTCAGTTTGGCCCCTCCCCATCAGTGATGCAGCCACCACCTCTTTTCTAACTACCGCTGATAGTAGTGTCTTAGCCTGCTGAGCCACTCTGCACAGTGAAGTTTTACGTGTTTGTGGATGTAACTGCGGTGCTTGACAAAGTGTTGACACAGTAATCTTTTGCTCGTGTGGTTACATCAGCTATTGATGAATGAGGAGAATGTTCTAGAGTGAAAAACTAGTGTCTGTTGGAGAACCGTTGTGCTAGACTCACTAAAGATACGTGTGGCTTTGCAGAAACACTGTTACCTCTTCTGACGGGTCTCTTAATTACTGCGTTATTCATTTGATAAAACCTTTTTATGAGAGAAAAGAACTGAAGGTGTGGATCCACAGACAGGTCCCGTATGGATTAAGGGATTGGGTTGGATTTGTAGACATAAGACGGCACAGTCTCTCGCCAAAAAAGATGTTTATTTGTTAAAGCTGACTTATTTAAAAAGCTTGATATTTATAGGCTTAAAGATTTGTGCTCTGCTGAGATGAGTTGCTGTTAATGTGATGAACACATTCCTGATGTGCTTTTGAAGGGCAGCAGCTTATTTGTTTGGCTGTATTAGACACAGTGTGCAGCCGAGCACTGAGCACTATAACGACAGATGAAGCTCACTCGTTGAGTAGCGGTCAGTAGTAACATATGGATCTGCTGGGCTGAACCGTGCTGTGCATCTGTTCTTCAGGCTTCATTGCAGCGGACATTAAAGGCACGGGATCATGGACACAGCTTTACCTGATCACGGACTACCACGAGAGCGGCTCGCTCTACGACTACCTCAAGTCCACTACGCTGGACACGCGGGCGCTGTTGCGGCTGGCCTACTCTGCGGTCTCGGGCCTCTGTCACCTGCACACGGAAATCTTCGGCACTCAGGGCAAACCGGCCATCGCCCACCGCGACCTGAAGAGCAAGAACATCCTGGTGAAGAAGAACGGCACGTGCTGCATCGCTGACCTCGGCCTGGCAGTCAAGTTCATCAGGTGGGTGTACCAGTGGTGCAATCGGTGTTTCAGAACCTCATTTCTTTCATCTCTTCTGCCTGATTAGCAGCTTTTATATCTGTACTAGAGCATCAGTCCTGAGACTCAACATCAGGGGTGTCCAACTCCTGGAGGCTGGAAGACCTGATCAAATACCTTCAGCTCAGCAGGTTTAATTGTAGCATCAGAGCAGCAGCATCACCAAAGTGTGCTGGATACCAACCCGTAACATTTTGGAAAAAATATTAAAAGTAAAATGTGGCCTATGCAAGCCCAGATAGCATACGGATGTGGGCCACTTCTGGCTGAGAAATGGCATTGCTGGCCCACTCTTGGCATGGCAAACTGCATACGAGTCCCTTATATTAAAAATACACATTTGGCCCATATGTACCATAACAGATGTGGTCCAGTTCTGGCAGTGCTAAGTACATATGAGCCATTCGTGGCCCACATGTAAAAACACCTATTTGGCCCACATGTTCTAAAACAGATGTGGTCCAATTCTGGCAGTGCTACGTAGATATGAGCCATCAGTGGCCCACATATTAAAACACCTATTTGGCCCACATGTGCTAAAACAGATGTGGTCCAGTTCTGGCAGTGCTACCTACAAAGGAGCCATTCGTGGCCCACATGTAAAAACACCTATTTGGCCCACATGTTCTAAAACAGATGTGGTCCAGTTCTGGCAGTGCTACCTAGATATGAGCCATCAGTGGCCCACATATTAAAACACCTATTTGGCCCACATGTGCTAAAACAGAGGAGGGCCACTTCTGGTAGAGATATGGCAGTGTTACCTACTGATATGTGGCCCACATCTTGTAACCAGGAGTGGTCCGCTTAAGTACCATCAATCCATGTGGCAAGTGGCCCAAATGAAAAGGTGGATGAGGGCCAGAATAGTTTTGCTATCAGGGAAAACATAATATTGATTATTTTTTAAATAACATTTTTTTCTGAGGGTACAAACAAATGCCCTCGTGCTCGTCCTCATGGGCCACTGGCTTGATTCACGGCAGTGAAGAAGAGAAATTCGTCTGATCTAAATGTCATTGTAGCGTTTTTTACTGCCACAGTAAAGCTGCACCCAATAAATATTCCACTGCTGATGTGGTTTATTGTGTATTCCACAATAAAACACATCGCAAAGCACTCATAAATTCAAAATGCCCATCTTTTCAGATAAAAGTCAGCACTGAAATGTCACCGTCGCTAAATCACTGCTGTGTATTCAGGGCTTCTCAGAGAAGCTTCAGTAGTTTTGACACATCTGAAGCCTGAAAACCTGCTCAGTCACATCACTTGAACTTGTTCCCCGTCTCTGCGTTTGCTGTGTTGCTTCAACACGACTTTCGTTTGCTTCGGGCCGACAGTGACACGAACGAGGTGGACATCCCTCCCAACACGCGGGTGGGCACCAAGCGCTACATGCCCCCGGAGGTGCTAGACGAGACCCTGAACCGCAACCATTTCCAGTCCTACATCATGGCAGACATGTACAGCTTCGGGCTGATCCTGTGGGAGATCGCCAGGAGATGTGTGTCAGGAGGTCAGTGAGAGTTAGCGGTTAAGACGGGACGATATTTTTTATACTTTTTTAATGTAAAGCAGCAGCAGTGACTTAATGTCATCACTACTGTCAAACATGATAACGTTCCCTACTTGTTCACATCCGCATGTGTTCCTTTAGGAATTGTGGAGGAGTATCAGTTGCCTTACCATGACCTAGTGCCCACGGACCCGTCCTACGAGGACATGAGAGAGGTGGTGTGTATAAAGAGGCTGCGGCCCTCTTCTGCCAACCGCTGGAACAGCGATGAGGTAATTATCACTGTTCACGTAGAACTTTTGTTCTTCGTTCTGTGAGCTGTGTTCTAGTAAAGACAAAAGTGTCCGACTTCTTCTGGGCCAGGAAAATGGATGTTAGTGTAACTGAATGCGTTTAGGAATGAAGCTCAGTGATTCATTAAAATTGTCAAGAGCGTTCATTAGACACCTGTGTTAACCCTCTGGAGTTGAAATTTCACCTAAACATTTATTTAACTCTGAGATTTTAGCCTATAAACAAAACTAAACATACCCCAGAAACCTTAAAGGGTCTACTTTTCAAATATATATAAGTTGAATCGAAATATATGTTTAGATTCTTGTTTGAGGAGCTTAAATAAGCAGAGACACATCTGTGGGACAGCTGTGCTTATTTTCCCGCCAAAGGATGCGCTCTGTCATTAATATGATAATGATATGGTAATTCTGGACATTCCATCGTTGGAATAGTGGCCCTGGTTTGTGTGGAATTTGGACGTGAACAAAGACATCTCATAAATATTCAGTCCAGAAACCACTGAATGAGTAAAACAGAGTCACCTGACATTAGATAAGCTTCAGAAATAAAACCACATGCAATTTCTAAAAACTATAATGAGCAGTGTGTAGCCAACACCTGTTTATTCAGTTCTGAGCTCACATCAGTGTCTGTAATACCCTTAGACTCCAGGGGGTTCATATTGGTTATTAGTTAAGATAGATTATATGTGCTTGAATAAAATACCAAATAAAAAGATGTGACGTAATTTGACAACAGATTTCAACATAAATGAACAAAATTCCTCAAATGGAAAAGACTAAAAAGATTCCTACAGTGTGAAAAATGTATGATTAGCCATTTCCAGGACTGAAAATGTAAACAAAAGTAAAAGAAATTACATACACTCTCTTAGTTCATTTCTTAAAGTATTTGTATTGTATTAGACTATTACACAAATTACTTATATAGCGCCTTTCTAGACACCCAAGGACTCTTTATAATTGACACACTTCATATCCACACACTCCTGCAGCTAGTCATGCACAGTGTACTCTCAACCGGAAGCGACCGTCCACCTGTAGGACTGCATCGAGCACTAAGCCAACCATATCTCGGCATACATACATACACACTCCAGAGTAATTTTATAGTATCCAGTTCACCTGATCTCCATGTTTTTGGACTGTGGGAGGAAACCGGAGACCCCGGAGGAAATCACGCAGACACGGGGAGAACATGGAAACTCCGCTCAGATGGGGAATCGAACCCAAGACCTCAGCGCTGAGAGGCGAACGGTGCTTAGTGGTTAGTACGTTCACCTCTCAGCACTGAGGTCTTGTGTTCAAGTCCACATCTGAGCGGAGTTTCCATGTTCTCCACGTGTCTCCTCCAGGGACTCCGGTTTCCTCCCACAGTCCAAAAACATGGAAATCAGGTACTCTAAATTGTGTGTGTGTGTGTGTGTGTACCATCAATAGATTGGCTCCCTGTCCTGGGTTAGTTGAATAGTGTAACGCCCTGCCCCCGGTGAGGGGGACTAACCACGACCATGATAAGGATTAAGCGGGTGGGATGACGGACAAAAGCAGAATGAGCTACAAAAATCCAGACAAAATGTCTTTCAAATGAGTTTTAATGAAAGTGCAGCAATAATTATTCTTTATGAGAACATTTCTGAGCTGAAAGGTTGATGGACTCTTCTGGGCGTTTTCCCAAATCCGTTTAGGTTCTTATTTTAAATGAGATGAACAAATATGTCGGATATGGTCCGAAAAATCTACAGAGGAGTCTGGAATGGTGTTGAATTTTGACATGGAAAGTGTGTAGGAGCCCTGGACTAAGCCTAAACTGTAACAGTGTGTTAAACTGGCTCGTGTGTGTGTGTGTGCCCACAGTGTCTGAGGCAGATGGGCAAACTGATGACTGAATGCTGGGCGCACAACCCGGCCTCACGCCTCACCGCCCTGAGGGTGAAGAAGACTCTGGCCAAGATGTCCGAGTCACAGGACATTAAGCTGTGAGGGAGACCCACGGCAGCTCTGAGAGAGAGAGAGAAAGAGAGGAGGAGAGAGAGGCAGCTCCAGCCCAGCACAGAGACAGTCTGCGGAGGGACTGCTCCCAATCGAGACGAGCGAGGCCCCGGGGCCTCATCCTGCTTTCTGTGAAAGCTCCCCAGCCAGCGGAGAGGGGAGGCACACTGAAGGAGAGAGTGCGCCCCCTGCTGGTGCTTGAGTGACCCTCCTCAAAAGCTAACATGAAGGACAGAGTGAGGAGGGAACACTGGCCACCACCTAAAGCCATTTGTTTGATGTCAGACCTTTCATTTGCCTGTTTATGGTCTTGTTGGCTTTTTATTTTAATGCTGTTTAATTAAAACGGTTTGTTAAGTGATCCAGGAATGTTTAACCAGCTCTGGGTGTCAGATTAGGCACCTTTCTCCTGCCCTGAAATGTTATTTTGATTGTTAATGAAGGCAAAGCGAGGCAGACACGTGTGATAGAGACCTACTGTATGCATTTTGTTCTTTTCAGGCCTTTTTTCTTTGCCTTGTACATACTTGTAACCCAAAATATGAATGTAAATAGTGATCCTGACGTGTAATTATGATTGGATAAGAAATGTTTTCCTGGCTTTTCCCGGATTGTTTATGCTGGCTCGTGCCTTATTTAACGTGTAAGTTTAACGTGCGATCACAGTAACACCTGTATGTAAATGGAGTGAATGAACGGTCTCCTATGGTTGTACGTATCAGGTTAACATTCCCCCCCCAATAAAAAGACTTCCAGTCCTGCTTGTTGTGTCCTTTCCTGCAACTTCAAAGCAGTAAGTAGTGAGGATGAAGAAGACTGTGGTGGTGTCGCTTTAGAAAAAAAACACTTTGCTTATTTTCTCTCAGCAGCACAAACAATGATCCTCCTGTAAATAATCATTACAGGCAGCTGTAGAATAAAACACGTGCCAGAAAGATTAAAAACACTACTTTGGGTGAGGTGGACTATCAGACACTGATATTAAACTAAATAAATAAATATACTGAGACTGAAAGAAAGAGCAGCTGTGAATCAGACTGAGGTTCAGAACTACAGAGTTAAATAAAGTACGTCAGTCAAAGCTGCATTTTTAAATGTCTGAATTTCAAAAGGTGCTGCTGGGTGAGAGAGAGAGAGTGTGAGAGAGAAGGAAAGGACAAAGATAGGAGAGCAAAAGAAAGAAAGACGAGGAAAAAGGGAGAACGATAGAGTGGAGAGAGAGAATGAGCGAGAGGAGAGGGAGAAGAGAGAGGAGGAGAAAGGGAGCGCGAGACAGGGAAAGAATGAGAGCGAGAGAAGGAGAGAGAGAAAAAAGCAAGAGGGAGAAAATAAAGAGGAGAGAGAGTGAGAGAAGAGAAGAACAAAGAGAAAGGGAAAGTGATACAAGAAAGTGATAGAGAATGAGAAAGGAGAGAAGAGGAGAAAGGGAGAGCAAGAGAGGAAAGAGGAGGAGAAAGGGAGAGCAAGACGGAGAGAATGAGAGAGAAGGACAGAGAGAGCAAGAGAGTGGAGAAAAAGGAGAGAATGATAGAGATGAAAGAGAGCGAGAGGAGAGAGGGAGATGAAAGAAATGAGGGACAGAAGGAGAAAGAGGAGAATGTGATAGAGAGAGGAGAAAGGGAGAGCGAGATGGAGAGAATGAGAGTGAGAAAGAAAAAGAGCAAGAGGAGAGAGAAGAAAAGAAAGGGAGAGATAGAGAGAGAGGAGTGTGAGGGAAAGAGGAGAGCAAGAGAGGAGAGACGAAAAGAACGGAGGAAAGAGGAGGAGAAAGGGAGAGCGAGATGGAGAGAATGAGAGTGAGAAAGAAAAAGAGCGAGAGAGAAGAAAGGGAGAGTGATGGAGAGAGGAGAGAAAGGGCAATAGAAAGAGGAGAGAGAAGAAAAGAACAGAGGGAGGAAAGAGTTGGAGAAAGGGAGAGCGAGAGAGGAGGGAGAGACAGAATGAGAGCGAGAGAGACAGAGAGAAAAAGAGAGGACAAAGAGGAGAGCAAGAGAGTGGAGAGAATGAGAGCGAGAGAGGAGAAAGAAAGGAGAGAACGATAGAGAGGAGAGAGGGAGATAGAAGAGAAATGAGGGTGATAGAGAGAGAAAGAGGAGAACGTGATAGAGAGAGGAGAAAGGGAGAGCGAGAAGGAGAGAGAAAGAAAAAGCAAGAGGGAGAGTGAAGAGAGGACAGTGTGCGATAGAAAGATGAGAGAGCGTGAGAGGGAGATAAAAGAAATGAGGGACAGAAGGAGAAAGAGGAGAATGTGATAGAGGAGAAAGGGAGAGCGAGATGGAGAAAATGAGAGAAAGAAAAAGAGCAAGAGGAGAGAGAAGAAAAGAAAGGGAGAGTGATGGAGAGAGGAGAGAAAGGGAAATAGAAAGAGGAGAGCAAGAGAGGAAAAGAACGGAGAAAAGAGGAGGAGAAAGGGAGAGCGAGATGGAGAGAATGAAAGTGAGAAAAAGAGCGAGAGAGAAGAAAGGGAGAGTGATGGAGAGAGGAGAGAAAGGGCAATAGAAAGAGGAGAGAGAAGAAAAGAACAGAGGGAGGAAAGAGTTGGAGAAAGGGAGAGCGAGAGAGGAGGGAGAGAGAGAATGAGAGCGAGAGAGAGACAGAGAGAAAAAGAGGACAAAGATAGGAGAGCAAGAGAGTGGAGAGAATGAGAGCGAGAGAGGAGAAAGAAAGGAGAGAACGATAGAGATGCGAGAGGAGAGAGGGAGATAGAAGAGAAATGAGGGTGATAGAGAGAGAAAGAGGAGAACGTGATAGAGAGAGGAGAAAGGGAGAGCGAGGAGAGAGAAAGAAAAAGCAAGAGGGAGAGTGAAGAGAGGACAGTGTGCGATAGAAAGATGAGAGAGCGTGAGGACAGAAGAAAGAAGAGAAAGGGAGAGTGATGGAAGGAGAAAGAGAATAAGAGAGAAGGAGAGAAAGAGGAGACTGAGCGATAGAGAGGAGAGAGAGTGAGATGGAGAGCGAGAGAGAAGGGGATAGAGAAAGAGAAAAGGATGGAGAGAGAGAGAGAGATACACCAGGTACCCTGCAGAGCTGAAAACTGCCACACTTGCCTTAAAGACAGAAGCTGATGGAGGGTTGACGTCGTCAGGTTGGTCAGATGAACACTGTCGCTGGGGCAGGAAAACCTGGGCTGGGCTACAAATTCCATAAAAAATGCAGGAATCATTTATTCTATTTTTTATAAAAAGTCATTTCCGAAACGTCTCACGCGTGCACTCACTCAGAAAAGAGAAAACAAAACACGGCATCAGAGCTCAGAAGTCAAAGAAGAAAGACGGCAGTCCTGAGCTCAGTGTTGCATATAAATATAATTTATTTCTGGTTTAAAAATTCTTTCTTACATTTTGTACAGAAACTTCACAGAGGAGATGCAAGCTTTTCGCAAATTACATCATGAACGTGCCATAAAAGAATAGGTAACATCCTCACTATAAATATAATATTCATAGCTGTGGGAACTATGGAATGCAACTGCTAGCGCTTATTTATGCCATGTACAGTCTGTTTATAAAGGATGCAGAAGTTGCATAGACAGCTTTAGAAATTTGGACAACTTGTACAAGAAAAAAAAAATGAACGGTGGCCAAAAACCAGACAGTGCTGATCACTGCAGAACACGCCGGGATGGACAGTTGGCTCTGTAGAGGGATACGGCAGAACTATCGTACATGCATCCGTCTGCGTTCTCGTGAATCAGCTCTCTAATGTACAGCAGCTCCGCCTCCAACGGTCCACTAACTCTGCTCCGCTTCTAAAGCTGATGCTCAGCTGTCTGCATCCCGAACGTCTGCAAACGGATCTCTCCTCCAAGTTTATATGGCTCTCTTCTTTAAAGATCACGGAAACGCACAGGTCATCAAGACCAGGAAAGCTCTCCATTAGATGCACAAACACGGCCTGTAGGACTTGTCTAACAGTCCATATCAGAAAGAGCAAAGCGCATGGCTGGACGGTTCCTCTGGACCTGGGACGGAACCAAACCCTGTAAGATGAGGTGATGGGAGCGTCTCTGTCCGCTGCATGATTTCCTGAAATCATCGCCAACAACATACATCCATGATGTGAAATATTCACCAGCAGACTGTGAGAGCCGGAGATACAGAACACGGCCTGAAAACGTACAAAAACTCCCGACGGCACGACCTTGCTAAAAAATATTTGGTTCCTATTTTTTTTTTAATGTCTCTAAATTTTTGCGATTAAATACAGATCACAATGCAACCAAACGCAATTAATAATAAAATAAAAACAGAACTCAGATAACAATAACACTGTCAAGCTTTACAGTTACAATGTCCTTGACTGCATATTTACAGGCTGCATATTTTGCAAAACGTGTAGTTGGAGAGAATGTCCACTAGGTGGCACTGTAAAAAAATGAACAAAATGACACAGGAGACGAATGAAATGTTAAAAAAGGTAGAAAACGAAAGGAGATACATAATGGGAGGCAGCGTGGGAATAATATAAGTAATAAATGAGTATAAATAAAGGCATTATTAAATATTTCATCATAAAAGGTATTTTATCAACATCAATTTGAAGGGGAAAGCGTAAGGACTGACACGGGTTGATGGCACTCGTGGATTTGGATGTGATGGGGCATCTGATTCCTCTTCTCTGGGACCATGCTAGCCACACACACCTGCCCATCATACACACACTCTCCTGCCCGTCATACACACACTCTCCTGCCTAGCACTGATTATCCAACACATCTGAGAAAAAAGTGGAGTAGGTCCAATATCTGGACAGCAGAAGTCACGCGTTTCCTAAGAAACTGATTTGACAAATACTAAAAAAAGAAAAAGAAAAAAAGAGAAATAAAAACTGTACCAGGAACCGTACAGAGAGGGCTTAACATCCAGAATTTTCTCCTTTAACCTTAGTCTAGATTTTGGCCTTTCGCATCGATTTGTTGGATATTTTTGAATGAGAACATGAGGGTTTTTTCGGAGTCGCGGGTCACTTCCTGCGGTGGGCTGCCCTTAAGAGGAGCTGCTTGGTGCACGGTGCGGTCTCCGGCCCACTGAGCGTCTCCCCGTGATTCGTCCGCCGCTCCTCTCAGGGATGTCCTGCTCTCGCCTCTGTGGAGAGGTGTCAGTGCTCAGTTGCCATGGGCACGATGTTCTCATGACGACCCATTTCCTCCAGCACAGCGGCCAGTCGGTTCAGGTTACCATCAGGGAAGTGCTGCGCCTCCCAGAGGTCCAAAATCACACCAGTCGGACTGGACTTAGTGGCAAAATAGTTCAGATACCTGAGAGAGAGAGAGAGAGAAGGAGAGAGAGAGACAGAGAGAGAGAGAGTGAGTGTGAGAGACAGAGACAGAGAGAGAGAGAGAGAGAGTGTGAGAGAGAGAGAGAGAGTGAGTGTGAGAGACAGAGACAGAGAGAGAGTGTGTGAGAGAGGCGGCGAGTGAGTGTGAGAGACAGAGACAGAGAGTGTGAGAGAGAGAGAGAGTGAGTGTGAGAGACAGAGACAGAGAGAGAGTGTGTGAGAGAGGCGGCGAGAGAGAGAGAGTGTGAGAGACAGAGAGAGTGAGTGAGTGTGAGAGAGGCGGAGAGAGAGACAGTGTGAGAGAAAGAGAGAGAGTGAGTGTGAGA
>BRDA01004920.1:8049-66310 GCA_036984385.1 Crenuchus spilurus
CTTTAGGTTTCCAAGCTCCCCAGAATCTTAAACAAAACTGTATCCTTGGGTTACACTGGGCAGGTTGCCAGATCCTCTCATGTCTCAGTGGGCCGACTGCATGCTTTTGACAGAAGAACTCTAGTTAGTATTCTACTCAGATCAGCTCCACTATGTGGTGTAAATGTACACACTTCTCTGCAAGTGTAAAGAGAGAAAAAAAAAAAAAAAGTACATTCAACAGTAAATCCCTCTAAATCTACTGCTTTAGATTAGACCATCAGACTCTCCTATAAGCAAACCAAAGGAGTTAGTTCAGAGTCAGCAGCGGATGGAGATGAATACGACAGATTTTGAAGCCTGAATTGTGCATGTTGATGGCAGTGTTGCAATAAATATTCAGCCATTAGACTCTTCCATTCCAATGGAAACAAGTACAGTGGTACCCTACTTACGAGCATCCCTACTAATGAGTATTCCAGGTAACGAGTCGAGACCTCGGAATATTTTTGTTCCAGGTAACGCTAGGGGCGCTGTGGTCGTAGCATCCCCTAGATGCTACCATAGAAGAGGTCAGTCAATACCTTTGACCGAAAGTGAAAGTGCTAGTGAAAGTGACGCTAAGGTAGCAAAAGGTAGTGAACACGAAAGTTAGATACATTTTACTTTTACTTTTCATATGATAAGTGTAACCATGCCATACACGTACACCCGTCCTCCTGTCCTCCTTAGCCGCCAGCCTACATGACCACCGTCGGTCTCCCTCTCCTTAGCGGCCAGCCTACACGAGCTTCGTCGTCTCGTTTATGTTTTAAAAACCCATATAAACACATTATTTAGCATATTAAAGTATACTGTATATTGGCCGGCTGACACGGATTAATCAGTTTTACATGTATTCTTATGGGGAAAATGCATCCAGCTAACGAGCAAACCAGCTAACGAGCTCGGCTCCTGCACGGATTAAACTCGTAAGTTGGGTTACCACTGTAGGTTAATGGAGCACTAATAACATTAGCACTAGAAAACTTAGCTGCTTCTTGGCCCCGAGTGACTCAGCGGACTAAGATGCTGACACTATGACCAGAGGATCGCGAGTTCGAATCCCGGTCATGCTGTTTACCATCAACAGTCGGGGCCCAAGAGAGCAAAAATTGGCAGTGCTCCGCTGGCTCAGGCGTCTACTGATTGGTATAATCAGAGCTGGGGACCCTGTGTGTCTTCCTCTGAGCGCGTTAGGCTCTCCATTGACGGTGTATCAGCGGTGGTTCAAAAAAGGGGCGGTGGCTGCATCACACGCAACAGAAGAGGCTTGTGCTTGCTTGCACCCTCCTAGAGTCAGGGACATTGCAAAGTGATGGGGAGAGGCCTAACGGAGGGGATGGGCTAATTGGCTACCACTCCATTGGGAAGGGGATAAAATTGACCAAATCCTAAAAAAAAAAAAAAAAAAAAAAAAAAAAAAAAAAAAAAAAATATTATATATATATATATATATATAAGAGAGACAACTTGGCTGCTTCTTAAAATTAGATATCAATTACATCACCTTGCTTACAGTATTGCAATATATCCACATATTGTTTGTATCACAATGCATATCAACAGGTTCAAGTCTATTACAGAACACTTGGTATGCAGTTAGCAACATGGTAATGGTTTAAACTTTGTATATAGTTACAATGTGGACCTGTTCACTGTGAGGTGTACTCACTTGTGTTGCAGTTATTTGGACATTAATGGCTGTGTGTTCTGTTCAGAAGACAGTAAATCTATACTGATAAGCTGTACACCGACTACTCTAAACTATATCCATGTTTCATTTCTACATTGTTGTCCCATAAATAGAATGAAATACATGCAGAAATGTGAGGGAAGCTCACCTGTGTATGTACAGTATATATGTATATAGTTACTGTATATTTATGCATGTATGTATGGGTATGAGCTTCCATTACCTGTTAGCTAGACTCGCCTTGTAGTTCCAGTGCCAAACTAAAGACAGCATATATATGACTGTAACAGACTGAGGTTTACTGTAGTCGTAAGGACATTCTAAAGCTGCACATTCACTGTGATACTTTCCTGTTTTGGGCCCCAAACTGAACTAAGGATGGAAGGTGTTTGACCAGTGGGAGGTCAATGAATGGAACTTGTGTGCGTGTGTGAAAAGGCTCAGTAACACAGCTTATCACAGACTGATCAGAGCACTACAGCCAAAAATAGAAGATAGAAGACTTAGTAGCAGAACAGTGAAAGTAGTGTGGACACAGGCCAAACAGCAGCTGAAAGTGAGAGTGAAAAGAAAGCCTCAGTGTGAGCCGGTGTGAAGTGTGAGAATGTTTGCATGAGTCAGACAGTCTAGGTATGTGGACACCTGATGTAAAAGGAAAAGCTCACTTTTTAGGCATTTCTGATTAAATGCTTTAATTTTTTAATCTACTAAAAAAATAAATAACACTCCCATATGATTCATTCCATAACACACACACACACACACACACACATACACACCTCATAATGGCATTGTCTTTTCATAAACAATATCTGGACAATAAGTGGTTGAAAGTGCTTTTTCACACTTGAATCATAAATGTATTCATCCGCTGCGTCAGGTCCAGTTCCCGGATGCCTGTTCCTGCACCATTTTTTTTATTGCTACACACGACCATCATGAAGTAAAAGAGGTTTGGTTTTTTTAGTGCTAAAGACTCATTTTACCTCTCTGACAAAAAAGCTAAATATATATGTTTGTTCACTATTACTTATTGTCCATTTTAGCTCCACTGACCATTTAAGTGCACTTTGTAGTTCTACAATTACACACTGTAGTCCATCTGTTTCTCTGTATACTCTGTTCACCCTGTTCTTCAATAATCAGGACCATCACAGAGCAGGTGGATCATTCTCAGCGACACTGATGTGGTGGTTGTGTTAGTGTGTGTTTAGACACAGCAGAGCTGCTGATGTTTTTAAACACCTCAGTGTCACTACTGGAGAGAAAATAGTGCACCAACCAGCCAACAGTGTCACTAGTGAAGGACTAGAGGACCAACACAAACTGTACTGCTGTCTCTGACTTACATCTACAAGCTGCACCAACAAGGTAGGTGTGTTTGAGTGGACACAGTGTTTAACATCTCCAGCAGCTCACACACTAACACACCCCCAACACACCAGTGTCACCAAGAATGATCCACCCCCCGAATGAACACCAGCTCTGTGGGGGTCCTGACCGTTAAAGAACAGGTCAAAAAAAGTATGCAGAGAAACAAATGGACTACAGTCTGTACAAAGAGCGCTGTATGGTCAGCGGAGCTAAAATGTATGTGTACCTAATGAAGTGGCCAGTGAGTATGTATGTGAACGTACACTCTTGCAGATTGAAGTCATTGGGGGCTTTTGCTGACCACAGTCTCATAGTGTTGACCGTGTTGTTCTTGTATCCGGGGACAGGAGTGTCATATGGCATCGCCAGGATCACCTACCCAAGAGAGAGAAAAGGCAGCTCATCAATCCAGGATTACATTTTGGTTACCTCAAACAGTCAAGTCAGCATCTTCAGTTTTAATCTGGAGCTATGAGGCTAATGTAGCCAACACGTAATTGAAGCTTATGTAAACAAATTAGCTACATGCTAACTGTAAGCCTAAACCAAACTTGAGTAATTATCTGGATTAGGCTGTTTCTGTACTGGATGATGGACTAACATTCAGTCTTCATGCTTTTAATATTCAATGCACTTCCATCTATTGTATCTATATGAGAGCTGGACCAATTGAGAGTTTTAGGACCATCAGAATGCCAATTAAGTACCCAGAGACCCCCCCCACACACACACACACACACCTGAGTGTCCACCCACTTTGGCCCCTCCCCTGTGTGCTCCACTCGACCATAGAAATGCACAGGCAGCATGTACTCAGGGCGGGCTTTTTCCCAGGGGTTACCATAGCGTAGCCAATCATCAGCCTCCTCCACCTAAGAGCCAAGGAATGATACAGATGAAGAAAATATACAAATTAAATTAATAAAACCATAAAATCAATACCATCACTGTGCGATGTGATGGTTTAACCCTTTCCAAATCTCTCCTCACGACATATGGTGCTTGATTCACACAACCAATAGTTTGGGATGAACTTTTTTGCATCATTTCTAACATTTTTGTTAAGATCTGTTTTACTTTATATGAATAGTAGTCCAGGCTGTATGACTTGTGTAGAAATATGATCTTCCTCTCTACACTGTTCCACTCATCTCCATCAACTCTCCTCAAGCCTGACAGCAGTTGGAGGTGAGTTGGGGTGAGTCACAGCTTATCATAGAGGAGGGGCTTCACGTTCCACCCAATTACAGTACTGGAATGTGCTGAATCAAACTATATTGAACTGCAGTTTCACAATAGTGAATCACGTATCACACGTAGTTCTTGTGCATTTTTAACATGTGGGATTGATGGTAATGCACGGAGACGTGCACCGTATCACTTACTGAGGCGGATATGCAAATCCCTATGGGATTTATTCATATAAGAACATTATGACAACCCCTGGTTTGGTGTGGGATGTCAGAGATGCCACGTGACAGGGTTTACTGCATGAATAAATAAGTGAGCACACCAGTCAGTTGTAGCAGAGTGTAAAACCATCATCATAGACAAAAGATGTGATGTGACTGATGTCCAAAAGGGCCGATAATAGGGTACAGGGCAAAGCATGGTGGTGGTAGCATCTCAGAAATCACTGTGAGATGTTTGAGTTGCTGTTGTGAAGGTGAACTGAGAATGGACTCAAAAGGATTGTAGTGGGGTGAAAAGTGGAATTGAGGCACAAGGGCCCTGAGAATTCTGGAATTTTATTTTCCTTTAAACATTAAAGGAAATAATTAACAGGGATGGGGAAAAGGGGGGTCCTGGGTACTGCTTGTGCATAGGGCCCAGAATTTGCTATGCCCCTGAATGGACTTCTTTGAGTGCCTCCCAACAGCATAACAGTGGTCTCCCATGCAGCAAACACTCCAAGCCAAGGGCGGTTATTATGAGGTGGTCATAATATTTGGATTTTTTTTTAACATAAACATACATTATGTTATGTACCTGCCAGCCGTTCAACATTTTCTGATTGAAGATTCCAAACTCATAACGAATACCATAACCATAGGCTGCCAAACCCAGAGTCGCCAAGGAGTCCAAAAAACATGCTAGAGAGAGAGAGACAGAGACAGAGAGAGAGACTTACATCATTCATAGACACTCTTAAGGAAATGACACACTGGTATTTGCCTTTACAACACAAAGAAACTCTGTGTCAGTTTTTTTACCTGCGAGTCGCCCAAGTCCACCATTACCAAGTCCAGCGTCCTCTTCAATCTCCTCCAGTTCTTCCAAGTCCAGTCCGAGCTAAAAAACACACACGGCTCAGATTATAATGAGTAAATAACATTTTAGTAGCTGTCGTTCACTGTATTAGAAACTACTTGTTGGTCATTAACATTAGACACATCGTAGGGCTGGGACAATATGGCCTAAAATCAATATTGCGATATATTGAACAGTTCACCTCGATAACGATAAATGTACAATAATACTAATACACACATACCCCAAAAATAAAGAACGTGTTAGGCCAACAAATACTTCACAGCCAGTTATATTGATGGTACAATTCCCTTTTTATTACCACTTTAACTTTAAAGCATAAATAAATGAAGAAAATGTCAGACAGAAAAGACACCATTAACCTCATCAATACACTCACTCCTGAGGTGGTATTTAGAATTTACATCAAAAAGCTCCTGGTTTGTATGTTTATGGTCAGTATGCTTTTTTCTGCATCTGTTCATAAGAACTTTGCACACAGGACATTTTTCCCAGACAACAGATCTCACACGAACTCTTCTTTTGAGTGCATAAATTCCCAGGTCGTCTTCTGCCCTGAGTGGACATGGCTTGGCACTGGGTGGACACAGCTCTGCACTGGGTGGGAACTGCTTGGTACTGGGCTTTACACTGGTTGTGCACAGATCTGCACTGGGTGCATGCAGCTTTACACTGGGTGGGCACGGCTTGGTACTGGGTGTGCATGGCTCAGCACTAGGTGGGCACAGTTTGGGACTTGCAGAACATGGCTTTGACAGAGGTGTTATGGTTGATTGTTTAGTCTTACACACAATCAAATGGTTTTCAGAGTCTTCTTTACGCAGCACCATTGACTGACAGTATATGCAGTGGTAATGGAGTTGTGTCCTGCACCTCTAGCCACATCGGTGAATAGTGCATCCTTAAACATGAGAAAATAAATTCTATAAAGTGTGCGGCCATAAAAATATTTGTAGGTCTCTGAAAGGCTTAGTAATGACAGTAACCGGCTTTTGACACAAGAGTACAACATAAATTATACAATATCTAATAATGTATATAATTATATAAATATGATTAAGCCTCAAATGATAACAAGGTATATAAACCTTGTTGTGTAAACTGTTTTAAAAGTTGTAATGTGAGGCTTAATCATACGTACAGTTTACAAAGTCTGACATTTATATAATTAGTCTGATATTTATATTATTAGTCATATAATTATATACAGCTATGACATGTTCAGCACTGTAGATAACTATTATATGTTATATATTGTTATTGGTGTATTAACTGACTTACCTTCATGTTGGACTGCTCGGTTAAAATGTAGTGCGAGATGACTACTAAGTTTACTGGCTGTTGGCTTATAATACTCTATGGAGTAAAACGGGCAATGATATTTGTCGCAGCATGTGTCACATTGCTCATATATCGGCAACGATCTTCCTTCTTGAATGGAAATATGCATTGCAACACATATAACCGTCACAAACCTCCTTTAACATTCACAGTTTACATGCGTTTACCGCGTATGCGCTGCCACTGGCGCAAAACTGCTGGCATAAACCCGTGGCTTTGCGGCTCTGCAGTCAGACCATTCTCCGTAGGGCCTGCACTGGTAGGGCAGCCTGTAGTCACGTGACTACAGGCTGCCCTACGGAGAGCAGCACCTTAAAGGAACACAAACATAAAAAAAAATAAAAAGTCGTTTTTTTTGGCTAAGACACCGAAAATACAGACATGGGCAAAATGACGTCGGTTACTGTCATAAATTTGGGTATCGGTAAATTTTCTGTTTATCGCTCAGGCCTAACACATCGTACATGGCAGTAGCTGTACGTGTATAAGTTCTTGTTACCTGGTAGATGGCCTCATCGCAGGTGTTCTGCATTCCCAGGTTAATCATGGTGTTCTGCAAAGTTCTGCCCATGTAGAACTCCAGAGAAAGGTAGTGGACCCGCTGTAAGAGACAAAGAGGATAAGCACATTCAGCACTGTATGAGTGGATATGATCCCAGAGTCAATACCATCAAAACAACATTAAAAAAACCCACAGAATACTGAATGTAAACCTTAAGATACTGAAAAACTTATGAAAACTATAAGACTGGATAAACTATTTACACAGTGGTGGAGTACTGACAATACGATTAAGATTAAAGATGCACACAATATAATCATTTCTGTCAGCAAATATGTGCAATTAGTTTTATCTGAACAGACTACAGTCGACTTTAACAATACAGTGATGCACACAAAACTAGAGAAAGTTGCATGGTGAAAGTTCTAAATGAGGTTTGCTCGAAATGTACATGAAACCATATTGCACTTGAATTGCATAGAGTGGTTTCCTTAGCTGACAAGTTGCATGAAAATGATGATGCCTACAGCTAATTGCAAGATAGTTCCACCATGTAAAAGCCCACATTTAAGTTGCAGGACTAGGAAACCACCTGACTATATACACAGTACTGGGAATTAATTCTTATGGTTTCCATGTAACTTGAGCAATTTATTATAAATTCTGTTTAGTGGATATAATTGATGGTATAAATTGCATTAAATGAACACATTTGATCATCTTCTGTCATGTTAGAAGGCATTTTATTTTCGAAATCATTGTATATATTTGTTATTGAATGGGGTAACTTTTTAGATTGTGGAAGTTACAATTTCCATTTAACAGGCACATATCAAATATTGTAGGTTGTAGGAATGAGGTCTATGCCCAAAGTAGACTTGTGTCATACAGAGGTTTGTGTCATAATGATAAAACTGTAATGATTTTAATAAACCAGCAAGTTTATATACAATGGAAACCACGTAACTAACAGAATCTAAAGCACCGACTCTATTCTTGGCCAGTTTTTTAAATTGTAAAACAAGAGCAGAGATTTGATTTCAGAGTGTCTAATTTAGCTTACTTGGACATATTCGCACATTTTGTAACAAACCTAATTTTGAAGTTCCATGTCCCAGAACGGTCTCCTAGTACTTTGGATGTGCTCACATACAAAATCACTATGGCCTCATCTCAGATTACCCATCAGTCCCCCTGAACGTGCGCTGTGGCTGACTGTGTATGTTCTTTGAGCTGGCTGACTGATAAGAGTGTGAGGAAACACAGTCATATCTTAATGCACAACCCATTTCCTTAAACACACAGACAGTTAAACAGGATGCAGTGTCAACACACACCTACATATCACCAGTGAGATGAAAGAAGAGCCAACTCGTTCATCACATACCAATTTGATCAAATTATCCCAGCGAACACACATACACACAGAGCTGGGAAGTCACCTGTGGTGCCCAGGGAGCAGTTGAAGTTGAGGTGTTTTGCTTAAGGGCACTTCAGACATGTCCCATTATTCAGGGGATCAAACTGGTGAACCTCAAGTCCCAACTTTTTTTAAACAATGTAGTTGCTGCCGGGTTTTCAGTATTTCACCATTTACTGAAATTTTTTTACATTTTCTTTAGATTCTATATCAAACAAAAGTCAAACTGGGTCATGGTCATTAAAACTGACTTGATTTACCCAGTCTCTAATAGATGTGACCACCATGTTTGGTGTTAGCATCTTTACTTTTGTACTAGAGCTACAAGGCTAATAGCTACCAACTAACGCTTATGTACATTAATTAGCATCTAAATCTTACTAAAGTTTCAAAACAAACACTGCCCAGTCCACACTTTATATATGGAAAAAGCTGCAACAGCACAACGTAAGTAATTATTGCTTATGTACAAGAATTAGCATCAAGCTAACGGAAACCAAGTAATCACCTGAACTGTGTAGAGTTGCTCAGTATACTTCAGTAAATTTACTCATGTCTGACACAGTGTGATGGTGTTCTCTGTGAAATTTTGTACAATGCTAACTGGTGGTATTTGCTTCCATTACATTTTAAATACATTAGCCTTGTATGCTAACTTCCGTGACCTTATTAAAGTGGCCATAATGACAGAAAAAAAATCATTTAAAAGTGCCAGCATGTCATCTCAATACACCTTATATAAAAGGCTGCAAAAAACGCCATTTTAAAGTTCTTGTTATGATGTCACAACCAATGTATTTACATATACCAGTCTATTCAGCCTGTAGGAGCTCAGCCCTGCCATCTTTTCACACCAAGAAGTTTCAGCCTGGGCTGCTTTTTAATGAGACACAAAACAGCCAATTAAAACACTGATCATTTACATACATCAGTCTTAAAGGCACAGTAACAAAATCCGTAAACAAAGTATGGCACACAAATATGAAAAAACTGAGGACAATAAGAAAAATGTACTTCCTACATTAGTTCAGTATTCTGTTGTGTTCATGGTTCAGTTTTCAAAAACTGAAAATTAACAGAGTGGTAGGAACATGTGTCTGTAAATAACCATAAGCACATTTTACAGAGCATCTTTAATGTCCACTTTAACCTGTTTTACACAAACATACAGACGAACATCACGCCCCGGCCTTCTCTATCACTCAGTAAACCAGAACGTGAAGAAACAAGAATAAGGAGTGCTTGGTGTTAAAGGTAACCATCACTACACAAACTCCAAGATATGGCCTCCATCTGCCGTAAGCTATTAACCCAGCTAATATGGTCCAACGTTCAGCCGAGATTTACTCAGTTCAACACGGCAGAGTTTAAAAGGGCCATATCATAGACATCCAAATACTCAATTTAATGTGAAATGAGTTTAATACACTATACAAACAGTAAAGTTTCTAAACTCATCATTCATGTCCCAGTTATTATATGCAAAGTAAGCTGCGGAAACAGCCCATTTACAATTCACCATCTCTGTGATGTCACTAAAAACAGACACATATACATCCAGCCATTCATGTGGAAACATTTGAGCCTGAACTGCATATTGACATCAGGCAGCCAATAAGAACAGAGCTCATTTACATACACATCTTAAAAGGTACAATCTGTTTGATTCCAAGTGATGGAGAGGTTAGTTAATGATAATGTAAATTATGCAAAAAGGTAGGACCTGTGTTTACTTGCTCTGGGGGCAAAAATTTATTCTTTTTCTTAAAATTAATTTCATACTCCCCCCCCCTCCATTCCCCTTGTTTTTTCACTTACGTACATATTTTTATAATAGCTGTACATTTATTTTGTATATATTTTTTTATATTTATATAATTTCTATTGCATCTCAATTTTAATTAATCTATTTTATTAGTATTTTTCCCCTTTTTAGTTTTTTTATTCATTTTTATGTATTTATTTTTTATTTAATTATTATTATGTTATATACACACCAATGTCTTTGATACTTTCTTGTTTATATGCTGAAGTCTTGCTTTATATCTGATCAAATTTTCAATAAAAAGATCTATTTAAAAAATTTCATACAAATTACATCTTCACTCTCTGCCAAGTTTTGAAGTTAGCTTATTTAAATAGAAAAAAAACACTTAGTCATCATTGGCCGAAATCTTAATTTGCTGAAAGGGGGTAGGTTAACCAAGACAGGCACTCAAACCGGTCATAATGAATACAGCTGCTTATTTATTTTTTACGTGAGAGAATCAATGTTGTGCAGGTTAAACAATGACGTTTTTTGACCAAAAAGTGTGATGAGCATAACATCCAGATCCCCAGGGAAGTGTGGTAACTTGTGAATAAGAGATCATATAAATTCACTTTATGCACAAGTTACAGTTTATCACCTAATAAACAACAGAGGAAGTATTTATGAAACTGCACTTAACTTGAGAGCTTCCTCTCACAGCATGCTCAAAAAGGCCATCAGTCAAAGGCGGTTATTGTGAAAGCATGAGGAAGGTGAACATGTTACAATCACAACTGGAAGGCATAGTCACCTAAGTGTGAAAACATTTAGGCTCGACAGCCTTAAAGCTTTGATTCACCCAAAAAAATAAATTATACATATCTTTCCACTTACTCCGATGTAGCCAGCCAGCCAAGACATGTTTGGAGTACAAATTTTGCTTTTTTAGTTCACAGCTGTGCTAACAAACACTCAGCTAAACAGTACAGGTCCATCTGAGCTACAAGACTAAATGTTTGTGGTCCAGTTATGGATTTTTAGTTTAGAACTGTAATGCTAACTTTGTTAAACACTAGATCTCAATATTCACCTAAATAGTGCAGCTCTGTCCAAACAGAATGCTGCAACATGGCCAAGTAACACTAGAACCCAACCTAAACAGCCCAGTTTCAGTCAAAATGACAAACTTCTCTCAAACCTGTATCCAGATCTTAATGAAGGACATACAGAGAGTGGCTGTAGTTTAGGACACAGCATTTATAAAACATGAGAAATGCTCCTGTTGGTTTTGTAAAGAAATCTGAAGGTTAGTGATGGAATTTAGTGGTTTTCCAACAGCCTATCAAAATGGAAAGGAGCCTAATGGCCCATTCCAGACTCAACAAATGGTCTTGGTGAGCTCTACAGGAAATAAGTAGACCTTAATGGTGACCATCAAGTCAATTTCCATTACATTTTGTAATAATAATAATAATAATAGAAAATTATTGACTAAGTGAGAATAACAGGTTATTTTTTGAATGTCTGACTGGATGCTGTAGATCAGGCGTGTCAAACTCCTGGCCTGGAGGGCTGGTGTACAGACCAGTTTGGTGATTTCTCTGCTCTGACACTACAATTAAACCTGCTCATTACCTGCCGAGTGTAATCAGGTGTGTTTGATCAGGAAGATCACCAAACTGTGCAGAGACTGGAGTTCGACACCCCTGCATTAGACCTGGGGCTTTCAGCTTCTGTAGGGAGGCTGTCTGCTGCACAGTGGGCTGGAGATTTCTTTAGGAGCTGGCAACCCTGCACAAAATTCTCCTACACGACAACACTCACAACCTGTTTAGTAATGAGCTAAAAATGAGATACACAACAGAGAAAACCAATAAAGCTACAGGACTCCAAGGACAAGTCTTTAGAACCACTAGATCAGAGGTGGTCAGTACTGGTACTGGCGAGCTCAGGTCCAGATCACCTGGATCAGGTGTGATAGATTAAAGCTGGAGCTAAACTGAGTACAGGACCAGGACTAGACCCCCCCCTGCAGTAGATGGCCTGAACACACCGCGCCACGCCCACCTTTGGGTCCTTCTCGTAGTAGTACTGCTGGGTCCGAATCCAGCGGCCCACGAGGTGGTCCCGGACAGTATGCGCGAGGGCGAAGTAGTAGTCCCGCGGGGTGGCGACGTTCCGGTCCTTGACCAGAGTGAAGTGCAGATGCCTGTTGAAGCTCTTCTTGATCTCGGCCACGTCTCCGAGCCCCGCGATGCCCCGCACGCTGATCTGCTTCCGGCGCTCGTGGTCACTCAGCGGTTTCGCCATGCTTCAGTCCGGGGAACGAGCGGGTCAGCAGGACAACTTCACTCCGACTCACAGCGAGCTGGGCTTCCTGAAGTCTCAACGAGTCGCTCTCTTCAAGTGGATCTCTTCTTTTGAACTCTGGCGAACCGAATCACCAACTGATTCAGTGACTCTAAATGTTTCAATGGTTACCAAGAACGTTCTCCTAACGTTAACCTAGAGTTCCCCTGTAGTCTAGAGACGTTCAGTTAACGTCTGAGCTCCAGGTTCCAGGTTAGGATCATTAAAATGCTATTGGAACGTTACGAGAGTGTTCTCTGAGTCATTTAAGGCATATGTTGCAAATGTTTGTGGACACTTTCTAATGAACACATTCACTTGACTTTACATACACAAGGTGGCAGGACACAGTGAGTCATGTCTTAATACCTCACATATGACACAGTAAATCAAATATGACTTAATATATCAAAAACAATTACTTAATCAGAATCTCTTTATTTGCCAAGTAAGTACACATACAATGAATTTGACTTGGTGAGAGTGACCTAAGTATGACATGTAACAGCACAATAAACAGTAAGTAGAATAGATTAATAAAGTAAGAACATTACTAAAGTAATAAGAGTAATAGAGAGCTGAGAGAGCCAAAAGAGATGTAAATAGTAGACCAATATACACACTATAATATACAGAAAGTGCAGATGAACATTTACAGAGATTGTGTAAGTAGGCATCATGCAAAGGAGCAACATGTATTAGTGTTGTTTTGTGACTAAGGGTGCTTTCACCTGAAAGCCTGGACTGAGGTTCGTGTGTTTATTATTTTGTATATATTTCGTCTTGTTAGGTTTGTTTTCACACTGCATTTTTACAAGCGCACCAAAGACTTTTATTATGACACACCTACCTGCTGTAGTCATCTCTTACGTGCTGTGCGTCTTCCTACACTCGACACTGATTGGTTTGTAGAAGGACGTGCGTCTGACGCGTTTTAATACTTTTTTATACCGCTGCCGCAGTTTCTTTAGGTTGCTCTCTCATTCTCTCAGAAAAAAAGCTTCGTGTTTTAGCATTTTTGGGAGTTTTTTAAGCTGACTTCATGTGTTCATCAGACTGAAATTATATAAAACGTGTCGCCTCCTCCTTGTTTCATGTGCTACCACGGCTCATTTTTACTGCTGTTCCGGGTATTTTACTTCCTTTATTGTTGATTAATGTTAACGCCTGCATCAACTTTCTGAATTTGGTACGAAAGTCTGGACCTTCTAGAAAAGTGTTTTCACACTGCAGACGAACTGGACCATGGTTCTGTAGATCTGGACCGAGACCACCTCTTTTGATGTACTACCTCAAATATGATAAATCTTAAAATAATGACCCAATATCTAAAAAAATATGTCCTAAAACTCAAATACGACTTATCTCAAATTAATGACTTACTACCTGAAATATAATGTAATATATCAACATAATAGACATAGTAGTTCACTTAGTAATGAATAATAATACTAATTAGGTGTTGTTTTTATCTGAGAGTCTAATAAAGAATATATCAAACACATGGATGTGAAAATAAAATTGACTTTCTTTGGAATCAATTAGTCGTTGAATCGAACAGTGGACTCAAAACAATCGGTTCAGTGAAATGAATCGAACGGCGCATCTCTCCACCCAAAGCAGGGCTTCCTGAACTCTCGGCATGCGGAGGGCGGGACTTAGCCCTTGAATCTGATTGGTTAAAAACGCGCGAAGCTGCTTGTTGATAGGTCGAGCGGGACGTCGCTCCGTGCAGCGGCTGTGGATTGTTGGCAGGTCTGAGATCAGGTCGGTTCAGCCTCAGTTTGAGCCTTTTTAAATGTAGAAAATTAAAACATAGAGAGCAAATACAAACTACATCCGAGCTGAGATCTTTATTTGTAGAAGAGTAAAAATACCAAAGCTAGCTTTAATCTCTGCTAACGAACAGGTTAATATTTAAGAATCAGAAACATTGAACTGAATCACCTTTCAAACCATGTTCTACTCTAGTGGCTCAGTTTAGTTCCGGTTCAACCCAAACACACCTGATTCAACTCATGAACTAATTGGCAGGTTTAGTAGAGCAGCGAGATCATCAGCCTGTGCCTCCACTAATTTCCTAAAAACTCTTATTCATATTTTTGTTCCTGTTTACATTGCATCAAACTATCTGATTTGGAAATTAACTGGAATTTAATGAAGCCGTCCTAGAAAACAAGCACGTGATCATTCATTGGAAGTGCACACGAGTAAGAGAGACTTATTCAAATTTAGAATAAAATTAAGTACAGGCACGTGAAGTTTACTTGCTTATGTGGTTTCTGACTTTGTGTGACATGGACACAGGTGTGCTTTGAATGTATTTGAATATTTTATAAATAAGCTCTTATCATACGAGGCAAGAAACCAAGTAGTCATGCAAGTTGGTGGGTTCTGTGCCTTGATGGCTGCATTGGCATTGAAGCTCCAGTGCAGGGTCTTTGAGTGATAGTTGGGTGGGTGACATAAGAGGTAAACATGAATTATTTGGGTTTAATTTGCTGGACAGTTGAGTAAAATATCAGTCATATATTGAATGTTGCACCAAGTGTGTGTAAATGCTTCTCTTCATGCTCACTATTGGATGTGGCCTTGATCTTCTCAGTGTTGGTTAACAGGTCTCCCATCCCATCTAGAGAACAAATAGAAGTGTTTCAGACCAACAGCTAGATGTCAAGCACCTCGCAGAAGCACAGGAACTTTGTGGCTGAACCAATGGGGGACAAACCAGTCACGGCTCTCTCTGGGATTGGAGATGTTCTGGGGAAGAAACTGGAGGAGCAAGGCTTTGATAAAGTGAGTACAATCGTCCAGAGAGAGGACGCTTTCAAAACAGGGCCTCACAAATACTGGACTTGATCTGTTTTAGACGTTTGGATGATGTTGATGGATGGGTAGACCTCTCACAATAATTACTGAGGCTATAGGTCACAAGTCTGGACTCAAGACACTTTCTAATGTTTTGGATTAAATGGTGAGTCTGTGTTTTCAATATATAATTCAGTATTCATGCACTGACTCAATCAAATCAAAACAAATGGTTTTGGTTGCTGGGTTCAAGCAACAGCCCATATTGTTAAGCCAACACAGAGGTGTATCATTTCAGGTTTCCATTATGTACCATAAAGATCTGGGGTTATAATATACATCTGTATAACTGGGGAATATGGGTCCTTGGGTGAACGCACGTCTCCAGGGTCCTATTTTCAACATTAGACCCATTATCATGTTCTCATTATGTGCCATGACCATATAAGACCCTAGGAGAGCATGCAAGTAGAACTGAGGAACATTGGACCCTGAGAGAGCTCATACAGTGCCTTGTGAAAGTTCTGGTGCAACCAATTTCCTTCAGAAGTCACATGCTTAGTGAAATTAAGTCCACCTGTGTGCAGTGTGTCACATGATCTGTCAGTGTATATACGCACCTTGTCTGAAAGGCCCCTGAGGCTGCAACGCCATTAAGCAAGAGGCACTACTATCCAAACACCACCATGAAGACCAATGAGATCTCCAAATCTGTCACTTTATTTAACTTTATCTCAATGAACTTGAAATAGCTGGAGCATTTGCCTGGAGGAATGGGCAAAAATCCCAGTGACAAGTTGTGACATCACTTACAGACATATCCAAAGTGATTTGCAGCTGTAATTGCCAAAGCACTGACTTTAGGGGGTGAAGAGTTCTGCACACTGAATTTTTGTTATTTTGTCCTGTTTGTTTTCTTCACAATAAAAAGAAAACCAGATGTTCAAAGTTGTAGTTCTGTAAATGAAATGATGCAAACCCTCAAATGATGCATTTTAATTCCAGGTTCTGAGGCAGCAAAACATAAAAAATGGCAAAAGGCGTGAATACATTCGCAAAGCACTGTATGTAGACCTGAGGAACATAGGACCCTGAGAACCTGCTCCAAGAACTAAAGACAGTTTAGATATTAAAGAGAACTTTTTTAAAAATAATTTTTGCCAATTTTCTCCCTTTCCCAATTGTGGTAGTCGTGAATTATCCCAACCCATTAGTGACTCTCCCCATCACTTTGCACTGTCCCTGACTTTAGGAGGGTGAAGACAAGCACATGCCTCCTCCGTTGTGTGCGATTCAGCCACCACCTCTTTTCAAACTACCGCTGATACACCGTCACTGGTGTACCAACAAGCTTGGAGGAAAGCGCAGGTCTCTAGTTTCCAATGGACCAATCAGTAGATGCCCGAACCAGCAGACATTGCAATGCGTGAGTGATGGGGAGAGTGAGAGCGCCATCGACCAGCCCAGAGAGAGCACGGCCAATTTTGCTCTCTTGGGTCCTGGCTGTTGATGGCAAACAGCATGACCGGGATTCAAACTCACGATCCTCTGGTCATAGTGTCAGCATCTTAGCCCGCTGATCCACATATTAAAGAGATCTTTATATGGAGTTCAGAGTAAATTTGGGTAAATTCGACCTCAGTATTAAACGCTGTTGTTGTAATGTGTCTCTGTAGGCATTTGTTGTGTTGGGTCAATTCCTGCTGTTGAGGAAGGACCAGGAGCTGTTTTCCGAGTGGCTGAAGGACACCAGTGGTGCTAATACCCGTCAGGCCACGGCCTGCTCCCAGTGTCTGACCGAGTGGTGCGACTCCTTCCTCTGAAGCCATCTCCTCTGGAACATCAGTGTGGATATTTAACCTGTTTTCTCAGGTTTTCTTTCACTTCTCAGGGACATCTGCATATAAAAGCCTGTTTTAGTGCCAGATAAATGTTCTTTTGATTAAAATCTGCTCTTATATTAAAAAAGAAATAAAGTTTAAATATTTATTATATACAGTATTTGAATCATTGATTAATTTGTACACACAGCTAATTGCTGGTACTTTATCTTCATCTTGGTCTTGTATCCCAGGCCTGCAATTGTACATGTCAGCACACATTCCAAAATTCCAAAGGCACTACGGACCTTGAATCCCATGGCGGAATGCCCAATCCTGATAAAAGATCTAACCCCCCGCCCTTTTAGACCACACCTGATCCAGGTACTGAACACTTTCTGACATCTGACCTCTCTAGGATGGTTGATCTCCAGGACTAGGATTGGAAACCTCCTGACTTTGGGCTTATTTCACAAAGCTGGAGTTTTTGGGCCAAAACCATATTCCAGAGTTAAGGAATAGTGGTGTTGTATTTTATTTGGGTTTGTGGGTGAGGTGGAGCAGCTGAGTTAAATGTGTCTGAAGGAATGTTCATTCAAAACTGAACTTTATTTTCTGTGATTTTTGAATATTAATCTCTTCAAAAAGAATAAATCAGTTATGTGAATGCCTTATTCACATCTGCACTGTGATTGTCTAACAGGCTATAATAATTAAATACATTTACGTTATATGTAGTTGTTTAATATTATGTTGCACTTATATAGCGCCTTTCTAGACACCCAAGGACGCTTTACAATTGACACACTCCATTTACACACACTCCGGCGAGAAGCAGCCCCAGTCGTGCACAGCGCACTCTCAACCGGAAGCGACCGTCCACCTGGAGGACTGCATCAAGCACTAGGCGATCACCCATGCATGTATACATACAGTACATACATGCATACCAGGGTAATGTTTTAGAGTGGCCAGTTCACCTGATCTCCATGTTTTTAGACTGCTGGAGAAAACCCACACAGGGAGAACATGGAAACTCCACCCAGATGGGGACTCGAACCCATACGGTGTATGAAATATGTTGAAATTTTTGTATCATGTATAAGGAAATTTTCAGTTTTTATATTCACTACTAGCCAAAAGTTTTAGAACACCCCAATTTTTCCAGATACTTATTGCAAATTATTCAGTTTGTCTCATTTCACTCTGAAATGAAAACAGTACAAATAAGCTCTGAGTCAGAACTCAGTTTATAGACCAAAATGTGTCTAAACTTTGTCAGATATAACAGCTGAACACACTCGTGACATTCTTTCTACAACAGACATCAAACATTCTTCAGACAGTTCTTCACTAATCTGCTGTAGAACGTCACATAAATGTTGGCTCTTGTAGGTTTGCTTTGCTTTTCACTTCATCCCAGATCAGCTGGATGGGGTTTATGTCTGAGACTGTGCTCCACTCCATGTTTTCAAGCTGAGGTAGTTCTGGCAGAGCTTGGACTGATGTTTTGGGTCATTATCTTGCTGTAGGATGAACCTCTGACACACTAGTCACACACCTGAGGGCACTGCAGAGAGCTGTGGTAGCTCATGGTTCCTCTCACTCTAGGAATTAGTAGCACCACTTTAAAAACTTGACCTACCTTCATTATATTATTCCATTTTGTGTTCCTGACAAAAGCCTTTGTGTATAATTCTGTAATGTAAATTAATTTTCAGTTTTAGGTAAACTAACTTTTTTTTTAAAGCCTCTGGCAGTTCAACACTTACCTTTGTATCTTTTAAAGCTGTTCATTGGACTTGAATTGTAATAAATGACTGAAAACATTGGGGTGTTCTAAAACTTTTGGCCACTAGTGAGTGTGTGTGTGTGTGTGTGTGTGTGTGTGTGCGCATATATATTATATAATAAAATGATAGAAAAGATCTTAATCTGGTCTGTCAGCCACTGCTGAACTTGGATGTGACTGCTAAAGTCTTGGCCTCCTAAGACACTGACACTATGACCTGAGGATCGCGAGTTTGAATCCCGGTCATGCTGTTTGCCATCAACAGCCGGGCCCAAGAGAGCAAAAATTGGCAGTGTTCTCTCTGGGCAGGTAGATGGTGCTGCTCTCTCTCTCCCTATCACTCTCACATTACAATGTCCGCTGACTCAGGCGTCTACTGATTGGTCCAATCAGAGCTGGGGACCCTGTGTGCCTTCCTCCGAGCATGTTAGGCTCTCCAGTGACGGTGTATCAGCTGTGGTTCAAAAAAGAAGCGGTGGCTGCATCACACACAGCGGAGGAGGCTTGTGCTTGCCTGCACCCTCCTAGAGTCAGGGACATTGCAAAGTGATGGGGAGAGGCCTAACGGAGGGGATGGGCTAATTGGCTACTACTACATTGGGAAGGGGTAAAAATGGGCAAAAAACCTAGAAATAAATAAAAGTCTTGGCCTCAAAGACTCCGTGTGTGTCTGTCTGGACTCTGCTCTGGTGGTCTTGACTACTGTTGGACATTTAAGTGAAATAACATAGAATGAGGCAGATATTTACATATTTTCAGTTTTATGGAAATAAGACACCAACAGTACATTATGGCATGCTTCAAGTTACACCTCTCACCTTTACACCAATCAGCACATTCCATCCTTCAGAAGAACAAAACAAAGTGTTTTTATAAGCAATAACATTCACCAGGGCAGAGGTATGTAGTCAATCTCACATTCTGAATAAAGTCAAATACAATCAAGACACGTAGATGCTGCTTTTTCCCAGAGCATGAATAACCAGTAGTACACAAACAGGACTGGCTCATGGAGTAATATGACAACGTATGTCTGTGTGCGTGAACAGTTCAAGAACAGAAGTCACGTGTGTGTAATATTCATGTACCGTTTGTGTGCTTGGCACTGCTTATTAGCTTCCAACAGTCAGGCACAATGTGAGCGTCAGTGGAGCAGTGACTACGTTTACCTGCACGCAGTAGTCCGGCTGTGTTCTAGACAGAACTGTGAGCCGTGTAAGAAAGGTTCTGTTTACATTCATTCTAACAGTCTGGCTTTAAGATTAGACGCCGCTTACATGACCCACCCAGACAGAGTTAGCTGACCTGGCACAGTCTGGGGAGTGAGGATAAGGGTTTCCACAAATGTTCCATTAAGAAAACAGAGCTGGAGAAAATCTTTTTCAACTTCCTATTATGTGCTATATGGAGAACCCATACAACCAGGGACACACAGGGTCCTTTCTCAGGTTCCCATTTTGTGCCATGTAGAACTGGGAAAGACGGAACCATAGGAACTTGGAAACCTAGGAGAGCACATATATCAAACTGAGGAACATAGGGCCCTGGGGCAGCACATGCCAAGAGCTGATAACACAGAACCCTTTGTCATGTGCCATATTGAGTTGGAGAACATGGAACTATAAGTACAAAGAAACCATCGGAGAACAAAGACCCCTTTGTCATGTTCCCATTATGTGCCAGGTAGAACTGGGGAACACCGGAACAAGGCAGAGCACAGAATTGTGGGATTCCGGGAGAGTGCATGTATAGAATTAGAGAACCCAAGGAAGGCGCATATAAAGAATTGGGGAACTCTGGAACCCTGAGAGAGCACAGTTGTTGATTTTGAGAAAATAGAACCTTGACAGAAGACGTATCTAGAATAACAACCCTGGACCCTGGGAGAGTAAATATGTGGAATTTTGGGAACATAGAACCCTGAAAAAACATGTATGCAGAAGTGGGGAACATGAGAACCATTGTCATGTTCCCATTACGTACCATGTACAATTGGGGAAGCTTTGGACAGCGCACATGAAGAAATAGGTGTGCAAGCCCATGGAATCATGTCCAGATTGGTCTCCAAAGGTCTGACGAATGTTGTCCTGGACCTTTAATCAGACTAACCTTGGACTAAGACCTTATTCAGACTGAAAACTGCTGTTTACATGATCATATCCATATCTTAAACGGGACTGCTGGCATGCCTGTAAACGTAGTCAGTGCGTCTTGCTTTCGGAAGACTTTTGTCCTCCGTTTCAAAGCTGATGCAGCTAACGATGAAATGCTAATAGTAGTATTAGCTATCTGTCATTGCTAGCTGCATTATTTGGTTAAAAAGTCCCCTTGAACAAAAACTTTCATCTTCATAGAGTAAAAAGTTCTGAACTAGGACGCACTTGCAGTCACTCTCAGATGAGTATTAAATATGAGCTCAGGGGCCAGCTTCACAGAAGTTCTCCAAAGAAAAGTCTTAAGGGCCCATATCTTTTATTTTTCCTCTTAATGTCCACTTGTGTGGTCTTAAAACCAGTCATGATTCTTGCTTCCATAACCATTTCCTAACATCTCTATCCTTTAGACTTGAACAGGCTAATTTAGTTACTGTGCCTTTAAGACTAATGTATGTAAATGTTCCAATTGGTAGTGTCATTGAAATAGCAGTCTTTAGCTTTAAATATGAATGGGTGGAGCTAAACTGAATAGATGGATATGCTAGTGCATCTACAAAAATTTGAATATAGTGGAGTTCAAAATTAATTTAAAAAAGTAAACTGTTTTATATATATATATATAATATTCATTATTAGTGACATTTCAGCCTTTTTTGGTTAAATGTTGATACTGTTTGAATAGTAATTCATGAGCTAAAAGCCAAACTGATCAACATTAAAACAGAAAGGGTTTGAAAAACATCACTACATATAAATGTAAAATATGTCAGTTTACCTGTTTGAATTATGAACAGTGTTCTTTCCACAATAATAATAATTTTTATGTATGACATCACAAAAACTGAGAAAACAAGCCTAGCTTAGCTTCCGCATATGGACTGTTCTGACCTGGTAGTGAATGGTGCCTGTGGAAAGCCTGGTTTTAATGATATGAGCCCTTTAAAGGCTTCCCTTGTCACTTTTAATGTGAAAATTGTAGTAGAGAATGTAGAAAATGATATAGCTTATCTGAAGTAAAAAAACAAATGTATAGAAACAAATAAATGTGATCCTTTTGTGAATCTGGCTCCAGAGTATTTTTTTGATTTGTAACATCTTTCTCCATTTGAAGACGTTAGCAGTTAAAAACTTGATGTAGGACTGTAGGCTAGTTCTCCCGAGGCTAAAAGCAGCAGCCAGTCACTGGCACTCATCATCGATTAGTGTGTGTGAAGAGACTCGATGTAGTAGAACGTGGCGCCCAAAGCCCAGCTGGTCTCCACATCGTTGATTTTTCTGGCCAACTGCAACACAAACACAAGAAAAGTTGATGCAAAATATCCAAATGTAATCCATCAGCCACCATGTTTGGTGTCTTAAGTTCTTTGGCGTGATGCTAGAGCTGTAAGGCTAATGTAGCTAACAAGCAATGGAGGCTTACAGTGGTATGAAAAAGTATGGGCACCCCTGATTAATGTAATGATTTTCCTTTATAAATCTTTGGTTGTTCAGATCAGCAATTTCAGTTAAATATATCATATAGCAGACTAACTCTTTGATATTTGAGAAATGAAATGAAGTGTATAGGATTTACAGAAAGTGTGCAATGAATGAATGAATGAATCAACACCCTCCATTTACACACACTCAACCACACACACCGGTGAGAAGCGGCAGCCAATCGCGCACAGCGTACTCTCAACGAGAAGCGACCGTCCACCTGGAGGACTGCATCGAGCACTAGGAGGATCACCCAGGACAGAGTGCCAACCATATCTGGGCAAACATACATACAAACATACATACCAGGGTAATTGTTAGAGTATCCAATCCACCTGACCTCCATGTTTTTGGACTGTGGGAGGAAACTGGAGTCCCCGGAGGAAACCCACGCAGACACGGGGAGAACATGGAAACTCCACTCAGATGTGGACTCAAACCCAAGACCTCAGCGCTGAGAGGCGAACGTGCTAACCGCTAAGCTACCGTGCCGCAATAATTATTTAAACAAAATTAGGCAGGTGCATAAATTTGGGCACCCCAACAGAAAAATTACATCAATATTTAGTAGATCCTCCTTTTGCAGAAATAATAGTCTCTAAACGCTTCCTATAGCTTCCAGTGAGAGTCTGGATTCTGGTTTAAGGTATTTTGGACTATAAATCACACCACAGATTTTCAATAATATTCAGGTCTGGGGACTGACATGGCCATTCCTGAACATTGTACTTGTTCCTCTGCATGAATGCCTTAGTAGATTTTGAGCAGTGTTTAGGGTCGTTGTCTTGTTGAAGTGTCCAGCCCTGGCACAACTTCAACTTCGACACTGATTCTTGAACATTGTTCTCAAGAATCTGCTGATATTGACTGGAATCCATGCAACCCTCAACTATAGCAAGATACCCAGCACCTGCACTGGCCACACAGCCCCACTGCATGATGGAACTGCCACCAAATTTGACTGTGGGTAGCAAGTGTTTGTCTTGGAATGTGCTGTTCTTTTTCCATCATGCATACCGCTCCTTGTTATGTCCAAATAACTCAATTTTAGATTCATCAGTCCACAGCACCTTATTCTAAAATGAAGCTGGCTTGTCCAAATGTGCTTTAGCATACCTCAAGTGACTGTTTGCGGCATGTGCGCAGCCTCTCCTTGTGCAAAGTGTGCTGAAGAGTTGAACCATGCACATTGACACCATCTGCAGCAAGATGATGATGTAGGTCTTTGGAGCTGGTCTGTAAGTTGACTATGACTGATTTTTCTTGACCTGCCACTTCAGGCCTTAACTAGAACTGTACCTGTGATCTTCCATTTCCTCACTATGTTGACAGTGGAAACTGACAGCTGAAATCTCTGAGAGAGCTTTTTGTATCCTTTCCCTAAACCAGTCTTTGTTTTCAGGTCATTTGAGAGTTGTTTTGAGGCTCCCATGTTGCCACTCTTCAGAGAAGATGCAAAGAGGGGAAAAACCTGCAATTGGCCACCTTAACCCTTTCTCATAATTGGATTCACCTGTGTATGTAGGTCAAGGGTCAATGAGCTTAAAAAACAAATTTTGTGTTCCAATAATTAGTGCTAAAGGTATTCAAATCATTAAAACGACAAGGGTGCCCAAATTTATGCACCTGTTTAATTTTGTTTAAATAATTATTGCACGCTTTCTGTAAATCCAATAAACTTCATTTCACTTCTTAAATATCTGTGTTCATCTGCTATATGATATACTTAATTGATTTTTAAAGGAAAATCATGAAATTGATCAGGGGTGCCCAAACTTTTTCATACCACTGTATATACACAAATATTACAGATTAGGGCCATCACAATACCACCATATTCAATAAAATGGGGGACTCGGCCAATCATTGGCTCCAGAGCTCCATTTCCCTGGGCTGAGTGAGCTGATACTATTATTGATTACTAAACAACACAATTTGAGGCAATAGTGCATTGACTAAGCAGTGGCTAGAAGTTTGCATTAGATGTTAACTACATTAACTCCATAAGAAGTTAAACTGACTGATTACATTTGGGAAAAGGAAAGTGTGTAAGTTGTGGGTTGTTTTGTGTGTTGTTCACCTTAAACTCTTTGTCCTGAGGGAAGCCCAGCTCCTGCAGCAGCACTGAGATGTAGATGAGGTCCAGACAGATGAAAGGATTGTCCCCCACAGCGACCTCCATGTTCTGACACACTACACACAAAAGGTTCCACTGTTTATGCACTTCTCGTTTTGATTTTAAAGTTATACTATCCAGTAGGCATCATCCTCATCCACTGCATATACTATGTGGTAATACATCTCTATGTGTTCAATGTTAAGATTACTATAGTCCTCCCTAAAAAGAGCATTTTTACATTTAAACCTCATCTGATGTGCTGAAATACAGTCAAAACAACACTGACACAGTCCAGTTACTTTTGGGTTGCACTGTATATACTATGTACAATAAAAAAGATAAACAGGTACCTGTTTTGGCGCCATTAGTGTAGTCGCTCACTCTGATGGAGCCTCCAGTCTTCTCATCTAAGACAGACAGCCTGTGTGAGGTTTTGTCAACAGGTATACAATCATACAAATCTCTGAATATATGGACTGAATTTGTTTCCTTAATTAAGATGTAGGGTTTGGAATAATAATAATAATAATAATATAAAATAACTTTTAAAATTAGTGTTAAACTGAGTTGCAACTGTATCTGTGATGACAAACACATCTAAGATGGTTGTATGTTGGGATATTTAACATAAAAAGATGATAATTCAGCTGATAGTGTATCAATCACAATGTCAAACAGATGCTAAATAAAGCCGTTAAACATAATGATACCAAAAATACTGACACATACAATGAGCCAAAAAATTAAGACCAATTTGTTAGTATGGCTAATATGCTATTGATCGTCTTTGTTCCGCCGAAACAGCTCTGACCCATTGTGGTTAATATAATTTTATTTTCTATTAGCTATTGTGCTGCATTCCATTTATTATTACTATTTTTTGTGTTTAAAGGTTGTGCTCTTCATCATAGCTGATCTGATTTTTTATTGCCCATGTTTATATAATTATAAAATTCTATAATAATTATACAACAATATGCATCTATTTGTTTTCATGTTAAATTGCATTTCTTTTTATGCACCTTTAAAAGCACAAAATAAATCAATAAATGCATATAAATGTTTCCCCGATCAGTGAGTAATCATGTTAAATAATCCTCATCTTAATGTTGACCTAAACAGTCTCTCAGATATTCCCGCCTACCCATTTCTCTCACATCCAGCAATGTTGATGTGATGCATTGTTATGAGAAAGATCACTAATACGTCATTTTTTGCAGAATGTTTTGGCTCCTCAGTGCATAATTTTACTATTTAGATTTGGATACAGACATGATTCACAGTTCACAATCCATTAAACTCCAAACAGCAGTTTTACATTATTTAAAGATTTCAGCAGTGTGGGCGGAGCAACCCACAATCCTTTGCTGTTTAGGACACTGTTAATATGAACTGATAACATCCAATCAATGCAGCAATTAGATTCTAATCTGAATACAGTGTCTGGTCCTGGAGGTGATTGTAGATCAGTGAGGTTCACGTACCGATAAGGCCGAGGTCCACAGCGCGGTCATAGTAGTAGGAAAAGGCATAAAACTCCATGTCCTTCACCTCCTCTGCTTTCCGTACTTGTTTATAGATCATTTTCTCCACTTTGCTCAGGCACGACTCGTAGATGGGTTCTCCTGAAACAGGCCAGAAAGTGGTTAATAAGTGATTGTGCTGACGTCTGATTACAAGTATACACAGTTCATTTACAGAACTCGCAGGGCAGAGGCAGAACAAGACTGCTGGAAGAGTGAGGAACTAGGGAATTGAGACAGAGCCGCTGGGGAAGTGAATATACTAATACATAATGACAGAATACAGATGACATACCTGCTTTCTGGCCCTTTAGCTTGTAGGTGACCTCTGCATGCTCCAACTCTCCAACGTAGTCTGGAGCTAAACATGGACTGACCAACTCCTCACTGCTTGCTACGGGAAGAAACACCAACAGATGACAATAAAACTACTGTTACAAACTTTAGACACAAAGCATGACTTCTAGATTAACATCAGTGCATCCAAAACGCTGCCCTATTCACTGTTTAGTGAACTACGATTTGGAGTTCAGCCATTTTGCAGTGGTGTTTGAAAACAGAATATGCAGTGCACCTTAACAATCCCAATAAATAGTTGATAGTAAACAGTCCACTGCATTAAGTTCTATACAAATCATGAACCCCAGCAATCAGGGTGGAGCCATAATGTGTTTGCTTCGTTTCCACAACACTTTTCTGAGCATTAAACTGAGTAACAATGGTAATCTGAGGTAAATGTATGTTCCTCTGATGAGGATAATACTGAGTGATGATAGCAGTCAAAGGTCAATTTATTTACATTTAAACATTTTTAGTTTTAGGTCCATTTATTTACTCTTAGACCTCTCTGAGGAGGACTATACTGAGTGATGATGGCAGTCTGAAGTAAATTTATTTACATTTAAACTCTGTGAGGAGGACAATGCTATAGGATTATACTGAGCGGTAATGGTGATATCCATCAGCAGATGCAGTAGAGAAACGGCGTGTTACAGTGGACTGGTAATGTGACTTTTATACTGTTTATGTGGCACAGAAAGAGCTAATCATCCCAAACTGTTCAGATTCTGTCCCCGATAATAGTGCTCTGTATCGTGGTTTGGAGTTTCTAATGTAGGGAATAGTGAATAGGGGACCATGGGACACAGCTCATGTTTAGAATAAGGTGTGTAAATCTGAGGTCCAAGTATTAAACCAGATCTGAGCAAGAGGGCCCAAAGAAAAACAGGTCAAAGCCAAGCACAAGACTCCTCCTGTTAGATGCTTTCAGAATCCAGAGAACACTGCCCTCCTGTGGACACCAGGGTCATCTACAGCTCTACAGTACCATCTAGTGGGTGCTCCGCACACACATAATACATTATTCATAAGAATACAGACAACCCACATCCAGCCAGGGTTACATAACAACAACTGAAAATAAAATAAATACATTTTATACAAATTTTACAAAATAATAATAAACAAAAGAAAATCTGATTAAATTTTCAAGTGTATAAAATGCAAATCCCAGCAGTGACCTGCGTGTGCAGTGATGGCAGTTTGTCTTTGAGCTCAAGCTCCCTGCTAAATCAGTGCAACAGCTGGCCTCCAAGGAATTAATCTTCAGTGTTATTAAGAGATTAGATAATGGCTTATTTATCGGGGGAAATGAGGTCTTTAAAAGCCAAAGATGAGTGGAGATTGAAGAGCACATACCAGGCTTTCCCTCAATCCCCCCCAGCACGGCAAACCTGGCCGACATCAAACCCAGACCCAGGTAGCTAGAATGAGAGAGAGAGAGAGAGAGAGAGAGAGAGAGAAGGAGAAAGAGAGAGAGCGAAAAAAAAAGAGAGAGAGAAAGAGAGAGAAAGAAAGAGAAAGAGAGAAAGACAGAGAAAAAAAGAAAAAGAAAGAGAAAGAGAGAGAGAGAAAAGAAAGAGAAAGAGAGAGAAATAGACAGAGAAAGAGAAAGAGAAAGATAGAGAAAGAGAGAGAGAGAAAAAGAAAAGAGAGAAAGAGAAAAAGAAAGAGAGAGAAAGAAAGAGAGAAAGATAGAGAAAGAGAGAAAGATAGAGAGAAAAATAGAGAGAGAGAGAAAGAAAAGAGAGAGAAAAAAAGGAGAGAGAGAAAAAGAAAAGAGAGAGAGAAAAAAGAAAGAGAGAAAGATAGAGAGAAAAAAGAAAGAGAGAAAGATAGAGAGAAAGATAGAGAAAGAGAGAGAAAAATAGAGAGAGAGAACGAAAAGAGAGAAAAAGAAAGAGAAAGAGAGAGAAAGAGAAAAAGAAAAAAAAAGAGAGAGAAAAGAAAGAGAAAAAGAGAAAAAGAAAAAAGAAAGAGAGAGAGAGAGAGAGAGAGAAAGAAAGAAAGAGAGAAAGAGGGCACAGACAAACAATATTACTTATTAATTTCAATTCTATTGATTTTTTGTTGGTCTTAGAACATCTAGTTTGTACTGTTTTCAATTTACATCATAAGTCTTGAGAAGTACATCATTGAGTTAATTCTTTAATAAATTAAACATTTTCTACTTTCATTGTCCATCAACTAATCATCGACTGATATGGTTTTCTAATGCATAGTCTGGTAAAGCTGACCTCAACACAACACAACATCAGTGTACCTGTGACATGTTTTGTGATATACACTACTGGTCAAAAGTTTTAGAAAAAACATTTTCAGTCATTTATTACAATTCAAGTCCAGTGAACAGCTTGAAATGATACAAAGGTAAGTGTTGAACTGCTAGAGGTTTAAAAAAGTAAGGTTACCCAAAACTGAAAATGTATTTACATTACAGAATTATACACAAAGGCTTGTGTCAGGAAACACAAAATGGGCTAACGGGTGAAAGCTGTTCTGCAGTAATGGACATAGATCAAGCTTTCCTACAGGTGTTCCAACTATTCTTGATCACTCACAGCCTCCTCTGTCTGTGTACAAACAGTGATGGAACACACTGTGGTACCAAACCCTCGTGAGCATCAGCTGAACAGTACAGTATTGATTTGTAATGTAAATATTAGTGGATAATTTTCTGTTGTGTTTAATCCCACAACCACTAGATGGCAGCACTGTAATCTATATTCAGCCATTAGACTCTTCCTCTCCAATAGAAACAAGTAGAGTTAAGGCAAATTTATAGTCCAGGTGACAAGTGTGACTTGACAAAAAATGACAAAATGTGTCTCAGTACATCAAAAAAGCAGAAAATCAGCACTCGGATTGGACAGAAAGACGTGAATCTCCATCCTCTTATGGGCTCTTTCAGACCCAGAAAACTGTCAGCAGCTGATGTTTGACTTTTTCTTGGTTCACTGAGGACATTTCAGTCACTTACTCTCAGACTCATAGTGTTGAATCCATGTCTCATCACCAGTAATGATTCCTTACAATATTAGCACACATGGCAATGCTACAGGGCAGCTAAAGCTAATTAACTTAAACAGTGGACAGAACGTAGAGAGAACGGCTACCCCATGTTGAGCACCATGTGTCACCTGGACTATAAACTGACCTTAAGGGTGCACCGTATGCAGTTTTCCTAATTTTTTAAATTATTTGTGTTGTGTTTAAACCCCCGACCACTAGATGACAGTACTGTAATCTTCAGTCATTAGATAAGTAGTGGAGGGGTCACCAATGAAAGTTTTTCTAAAATTCAATTTAAAAACAGTATATCACACAGCAGTAAATGAAACTGCAAACCTTGTAGTGCAAACATGCTGATATAGGGATGTCAGGAAGTGCAGTCTGTGGTCAGGCTGGGTTAGAGTTTTATTGGAATGCTACGAGGGATCATTAACCCAACACTGTGAAGAGCAGTAATCTAGTAATCTAAGGTCCTGCTCAGACACTCTAATTGGAGGCTCGAGTGCTTATGCTCTAATCATGAGATACACACGCACATCCTCTCTCTCTCTCTCTCTAATAAACACACCAACGTATCTGAGGAACCAAGTTATCCGGAGTAATGATGGAACTGACAGATTCGTTTGGTGGTCATGGAGAAGCAGGGTTTGGGATTTAAAGCCCTAATCAGGTCTTAGACACAACTTTGGGCATCCTGGTGACCACAAAAAGCTTCAATTCCACATTTTACTCAATATTTTAAACAAAAATAAGTCAACACGTCCTCTACAGGAAACTTTTTTTGCAATGTTTAGCACACTGTTTTTATTTATTTGCAGATTTTAACACACAGCAAACACAAAACATACAATATTCAATCTCCCAAAACGTTTACACAGGATCATTATGTTTAATTTTTCCCTCATCATATATGTTAAATTCAATAAATAAAGATTACCTGTGTTAACATGAGCAGAAGTGTGTTCTGTAGTGAAACATAAGACATGAAACTGAAGCAGTATCAGTCAAAAGTCTGCATCAGAGAAGACGTCTTGTGTTGTGCTTCTTAAGGCCAACAGAGGGCGCTGTCTGCTGCTAGCTACTAACCACTTCTACATGCTCACCTAGTTTTAGACAATACTGCTGTTTAAAACTCCACCAGGTAGTGTCAAGTGTACATCACCACCATACAGGTCTTTTCAAGTTATGCGGTGACTCTGAAGTTAAAGCAGGGATGAGAATACAGGACTTCAATCTCAGTACGACAGGCTGATATGCCTGTTTTATTTCATAGATAAAAACACTTGATATTTCTGAAAACGTCCCCTCACTTTCACCTCAGAATTATTCAATCAGACCTGCCCAAAGTGGAAAATTATTGAAATCCGCTAATCTTTTAACAATTAGGTGAATTGACTGATGATGTACATTATTTCAGTGATAACCTATAGACCACACCCACAACATTACAGTCCAGGTGAGAACACTCCAAGCCCCACCCACTTTACCTGTGCGAGTAGAGGGAGTGGCTTGTGTTGAACATCTGAAACGATGTCACAAAATCAATTGGCGACGTCTGGATGGTTTTCTGTGGAGAATCACAGAATAATAAAGAAACAAACAAGCAGGGGGTTATTCAGGGTTTATGTCTTTCTACATAAACATGTAAAAATGTGTGTGACTGTTTGTCTGGCTGATGGTCTGTATGATGTTTTTGAAATCCAGCTGCATGTCCAGCACAATGACATTTAATTAGTATTAAAACCACAGAACAAAAATATCTGATGGACAACAAACGGAAGAAAATCCTGAGTAAGTTACAAACCCGCAAAACCAATTTTGCTGGTAAAGCCGTCACGCGGCCGGTCTGTGGAAGCGAGAGGATGGGTAATGACATGATAAATTGGTCCTCAATCCCTCGTCTACATGCTCTGACCTAGTTAAAGAACAAGAATATCGCCCTGCCTCCCTCTCTCTATGTCCAACAACCCTTATTTACCAGGCTTGTGGGATTAGCAGGGCATTTGCAGATTACAGTACAAGACAGGAGGCCATCACCATAGTTTGTGAAGTGAGATATGGGACTCGTTATAAGGGGTCAGCACCCAGTGCTGGTTGGTGTGTCTGTCTGCTATGGTTGCCATCGCTGATTATGAAAAGAATGTCTGCTGAAGTGTTTCTTGCTTACCAAAAATGTGCTCTATATAAAGCAGGGGTCTCAAACTCCAGTCTTGAAAGGCCAGAATTCAGGAGTTAGTGAATTTTTCCAGCACAGCTAAACCTGGTCATTCTTCTGGAGTTGGACACCACTTGTACAGGTAAACAGAAATACAGGACACACAAGGTGGCAAAATATATTTACCTGGACCACAAATTAAAAGGAACATCCTGTGTGAAGTTTTAATCCATAACAGTAGCAGTGTGGTACAATGTCGCATGATGTAAAGCAAACAGTGTTTGTGAACACTCCTTCTAATACATTCAGCTACTGTAAGTTGACACAGATGTACAGATGCACACACACAGCTTGTCTAGTCCCTGTACAGAAATACTGCCAATAGAATAGGACTAAACATGAACATATTGGCATCATGTCTAATGCCAGGTGTGGGCTAGAGGGGTATGAAGGTATAAAGTTGGGGATGAGGTGATGGTGGTGATCATCCAACATTCTGACCTCACAAGTGCTTTTGTTGGTTAATGCAGTCATATTCAACAGCAATGCTCCAAAACCTAGTAGAAAGCCTTCCATAGACAGTAGAGGCAGTTACTCCAACGATTAAAGACCAAGTGCCCCAATACTTTGGTCAATTTAGTTTATATTTAGGGCAAATTCACTCATGGTAACATGTCTACTGCTACCTTATCAATTCAGAAATAATCAGATCTGCTACTGGAGTGCTATTGCCTTTCAAGCTGTATTTTATCTGCATGTCCATCTCAGCTCAGGCCGTGTCCGCATGTACTCAGATATTTTTGAAAAATATCAAAAACGGCTTCCTGGCTGAGTAAGACCTGCAGCAGAGCAGACAGGCAGACTCACATTGTGCTTATTTAGACCATTTATCTTCTCACCACTTCTACTACATGCTCACCTAGTTTAAAATTTACTGCAGACTGTGATTTTTATCACTGCTGGTAAACCTGTGTGACTGTACACTTCTATACACCTGCAAATTCAGCTACTTCCTTCACACTGTGGTATTTGGCACCAAATATAATCCCTCCTTTATCATTAACATCTGCATTGTGACCCATTTTTCACACATCCAACTAGATTTTCACTGCACTGTATGACCTCTTCTCAATCTATCAATCCTGTCACATTTATAGCCTCATCATCCTCATTCAGCGCCATCTGCAGGTGCCTGAAATTACTGCTACCTTAAATACTCAAAGTGACTAATAATTTTGTCTGCCTTCTTTATCTACATAAAAAATATATATGATATACTGACCACCAAACACTACACTACATTGAAACAGTAAAGCTAACCTCAGTTACAGTAACACAGATAACACAGCGCAGTTGGGTTGATGCTCAGTAAATGAAAACAACACCACCTGCAGGATACCAGTGCAAGATCAACATTCTTGAAAAGCTCTGGCTTTGCTTGGCCACCTAAAACACATCCTCCAAAACCTCAGTGACCAAAAACACAGTTTTTATGTGGATGGGAGGTAAAACCAGAGAAAACAGGTTTTTTATCTTTACCCAAACACATTACATATTTTGTAGTGATGGGAAGTGAGCACCATCTACCCACCCAGAGAGAGCACAGGCAATTTTCGTCTCTCAGGTGGCAAAGCAGCATGACCCAGGATCTTTTTGAGAGTTTAAAAAATCTAAATGTTTTTTTTTTTTAATATCAGCATAATTGTGGACAAAGTCTTCGAAAGGGTTTGATCCTCGTTTCATCAGAAGAAATGAAATGCAGAACAATGTAACTGTATGACCAGAATACTCAATCACCTACACTGTTTGTTACATTGTTTATACAGTGTTTGAGTGTCCCACCTCGTCCTGTGGTGAGAAAGTGATCTGGGTTGAGCCTCCTCCCAAATCCAGCATTCCCACTGTCGCAACTTCAGATCCATGAAGAGCGCCTAAAAGTAGAGTAGGGAGAGAAAGAAACAAAGTGATAAAAAGAGAGGGAGGGAGGGAGAGAGAGAGAGAAGAGGAATTGGTGACGGCTGCTGTGTTTCGTGAACACAAATCCAATAACGGTTAATCATAAATTCTTGTCCAGCAGTCTGGTTGTGTTCCAAACGTAAGCCCGTTAGCTTAGGGAATGAAATCCAAAGCTGTGAAGAGGGTCAAAAAGGGCACTACAGGACAACCTGCTTTCACCTTTCAGTGTGAAGGAACTAAAATGGCAGGAATTTGCCTGTTATTTGGCCAAAACACTTTTTACTGTGGTTAGAAAAAGATCTCTAGCATGATCAAATATTTAGAAACATCAGTAGCAGCTAGGGATGTCCCGATCACGTTTTTTCTGTTCCCGATCCGATCCAAGTCATTAATTTTTTAAGTGTCTCCCGATACCGAGTCTCAAACCGATACTTCTATTTTCTAGATAAGAACTAGATAATACTCTTCACACAGTGCACACATTACATTATAGTTAATCAAATTAATCCGATGTTTATATTTAACAACTGCAATGCTTTAGGGAAAAACTGCCAGCTTCCAAACTATTGTTAAGTGTTTCCAAAAGCTCTAAAAGACGCTGAAAACCTGTATTCTCTACCACAGCGAACGGCTGGTCATCCAAAGCAGTGAGTTCAGTGACCCTCTCTGTGATCTTCTTGGCCGTAGCGCTGTCTCGAGAGAACTTTTCTTTTAAAACTTTCTGATAGAGTAGATTACTTAGGTACAGCCTTTAACTGAGCTGTCTGAATAAACTCACTGTATTCTGTTAAAGGTTTATTTTTTAGGTGCCGTATTAAATTTGTAGTATTAAAATTAATAGGCAGGGCAGGACTCTGCCGCACGTGAGCCAAGGGGTGCTTGTTGATGCTGCAGTCCTTTTACAGAGGCGAGTGAGAGTGAAGAGCACGGAGGGTGCAGAGCAAATGCCGCTTTCTCTCGCTGCTGTAACGTTTTTTCTTATCTTTACGTACCTTTAATACATACCTTACGTGTGTGAGTGTGTGTGTGAAGAACGCTGATGAGATATGAAATAACCAGTAGCCAATTGAATAAGCTCCCTTTTGGGTTTATATGTTTGTAAATCAGACTCTAAAGGAGTCAGTGCTTCACCAACCATGAACCTCACCGCACGTATTAAATGCAGATCTGCTACTATCACCCCGTGAAACACTCATATTGCAGACATTACACCTCGCTGTTGGACTCGTATCGCTTTTTGAATTCCACACAGCAGACATTATAATCACGTTCTGATACAAGCTCTGCTCTCGTTTTACGACTCCTGTGTTTACGACAAAGATCGGGCTTAGGTTTGTGTTCAGAAAAGCCGATACCGATCAGTTAAAAAATGCCGTGATCGGCCCGATTCCGATCTTTGAGATCAGATCGGGACATCCCTAGTAGCAGCCATTCTGATGCTTGAACTGACAACTGGAGACATGTGTGACTCTGTAGTCAGTGCTATTAGGGCCATGCTATAAACAGTCCAGCACGACATCACCATAATAATCACCACAATCACCAACTACCAATTATAATATCACTATAACATCAATTACCATCACCATAACATCACCAGTTACCATCACCAAATCACCATAACATCAACTACCATCACCAATCAACAACCATAATCACAAATCATAACATCAGCAATCAACGATTCCATCACCATAACATCACCAACTTCCAATTAAAACACTGCCATATCATCACCAACTACATCAAAAATTATAACATTGCCATAAGACCATCACAATCACCAACCACCCTATGACCAATTATAACATTGATGTATCATCACCAGTTACCATCACATCACCAACTACCATCACCAATAACCAATTATAACATTGACATATCACCAATTACCATCACCAACTACATCACCAATTATAACATTACCATAAGACCATCACAATCACGAACCACTCCATCACCAATTATAACATTGACATATCATCACCAATTACCATCAAATCACCAACTACCATCACCAATAACCAATTATAACATTGACATATCATCACCAATTACCATCACCAACTATATCACCGATTACATCACAAATAACCTAACATCATAGATTACAATCACAAATCACAATAACATCTCAAATTACCTTCAATCACCAATTACAACATCACAAATGATCATTATACATTATAACATCACCAGTTACCTTCACTAATGACCAATTATAATATCACCCATCACGCAATCAATTATAACATCACCAATCATCATTACCAATTATAACATCACCAATTACCTTCAACAATCACCAATTATAACATCACCAATTGCCTTCAACAATCACCAATTATAACATCACCAGAGAATCGCACAATTGATTTTTCCGCATAGAGATAAACATCTAAGACTAGACCTCTGAACTCGACTACAAGATGTTGACACAACTTCAGTGTTTTTTTATTTATTTTTTCACAAGATTGTTCCTTTTTATTTTTATAGTGTGATAGTTCAGCCATGCAGTTTGTACTATTTAGTAGTAGGTTGCTTGTTACCTGCATTAAGGCTCATTAGAGCATTTGTTCAAATGTAGTGTTTAGTTTCTTTTATCAGAGACATTTTCCCAAAATCAGTCATCTCAAATGAGTTAGCTAACTAGCTCATTTCCATCCAAATGTAGCAGAGTTTCTTACCTAATAAGAAGTTGACAGTGATCCAAGCAGAGACCCCTATGAGGAAAAAGGACATAAATACAAGAATCAGTTTCTATGTAAAGTCACTAATTCAGCATCATGACACCCTCAGCCTATATTTCTATAGTCAAAACATCTGCTACATTCTGCATGCATTAAGAGTGTTTAGGACATGAACATCCATCCGTTCTTAAACGCAACCAAGGCTGCTTTACAAAAGAGCCATAAGTGCATGGCAGGATCTTTTGAGTTAAAACTCTTCTAAATCGTTAAGAAGTGGACTAAATCGACAACAAACATGGAAAGTTTGGGGCTTTGGCGTCTGGGGGACGCGCAAACGATCACTTAGCAGCTGGAAACTCTTTCCATCTCCCAACTCACAAATACCACTTAGGCCCTGCATTAACAATAAGTCCGTATGATTCACAGAGATGCAGTAATCTGGGAGGATAAGCGGCGGCCAGGAGGGTCCACAATTTCTCCCGTAATCAGCCTGGAGGAAATCTGGTTAGAGATGTGACACAAGTTTCACTGTCAAGAACCAATGACATGTCGATGATGAGTAAACATGAGTCTGATTAAGCTTTAAATAATGATTTACACCACAAATGAACATTTACCCAACACACAACATCCAATATGTACTTGGCTCCTTTTATAGCTATGTGTCTTTAAAGAAAACGACATTTGATGTTTGGCAAATTAATGGCAGATAATCCGTTTGCAGAGATTACGTAGGGACATTATCCGCTGCACTCGTTACTGCTTTGGAGAACTACTTTAGAGGATTGGATTAAAGCCTCATATATGCATTATATACCACAAATCTATATGGCTGGAGTCATTATACAACAAATTTTCAATGTACAACTTGTAGCTTCATTACGGAAAGTAGGGCCTCACAACTGCTTGCTTTCCATTACAAGCACCATTGTCCTGCCTGCAGTTAAGGGCCACATTATCAGGACCCCCTCTCTTGTAGCTCCTGTTCGGTTAAGACTGGTTCACACTACAGGGTTTTTAAAATCCTAAATGATGTTGAAAACATGAGACACCCCACAGATACTGATATATTATTGATATTGCCATCATCACTCACAATAAAATAACCAATTATATCACCATAACATCACCAATTACTATCACCAATCAGCAATTATAACGACAATAATCATCCGTTACATTAACTGCCAATAATATAATCATCAATCACCAACTATAAACAATCAGTAGTTACAGAAACACCATAACATCACATACTGCCAATTATAAGATCACCATTTACAATCAACAATATCATCACCATAATATCACCAAATACCATCACTAATAACATCACCCCTGATTAGACTTTACCAGGGAGAGAAGTGTGATCCCCCTATACTTGAAACACACCCTCCGGTCCCCTTTCTTAAAAATGGGAGCCCATTCAGGGATACTGGAGAAGAAAGTCCGACTGATGGTTGAATCTCGGATTCAGGAGGAGAAATCTGGGTTCTGTCCTAGTCATGGAACACTGGACGAGCTCTTTACTCTTGCTAGGATCCTAGAGGGTGCAGTTTGGACCAGTTTGCAGCTGAGTGTGAAGCGGTTGAGAGGAGAATCAGCACCTTCAAATCTGAGACCAGGCAGATCGGTTCCGCATCCACAGTGATGCGGGCTCTGTGCTGGTCTATTCTGGTGAAGAGAGAGCTAAACCAGAAGGCAAAGCTCTCTGTTTACCAGTCAGTTTACGTTCCAACCCTCACCTGGTCCTGAGCCTTGGGTAGTGACCAAAAGAATGAGATCACGGGTACAAACGGCTGAAGTGAGCTTTCTTTGTAAGGTCGTCTGGGCTCTCCCTTAGAGATAGAGTTCAGACATCCAGGAAAGGTGAGGTGTTCTAGGCATGTCCAGCTAGGACAAGACCTTGGGGAAGACCTAAGACATGCTGGAGAGATTATACCTCCCAGGTGGGCTTGGAATCCAACTAGAAGAGGTGGCTGGGAAGAGGGACGTCTGATCTACTTTGCTTGGGTTGTTACCCCCCTGACCCGGACATGGACAAGCAGAAGATAATGGGTGGATGGATGGAATACCCTCACCACTCACCATAAAATCACAAATTATATCACCATAACATCACCAACTGCCAATTATATATACAGGCAATAAAGTTGTCTAACTCTAAGTAACTGCCCAAGGAAGACTTTCGAGTAGTTTCTAGAGCACTGATGATCACCACCCCCACCTCATCCCCAACTCATCCCAAAGCTTAATGCTGGGCTTCATTCATACCCCTCTAGACCACACATGCATTATTCATAGTGTCAATATGTTCATGTTTAGTCCTATTCTATTGGCAGTACTTATAGACTAGTGTGCATTTGTACATCTGTGGCAATTTCAAGCATCTAAATGTGTTCATAAAAAGGGGTCTCCACAAATATTTGGATATACTGTGTACTAATATGTGTGTGTCAGTGTCACAAGGTTCAAAGAGATGATTTTTAGAGATTCAACAATAGTTCAGATTGGAAAAACAATATATTCTCATCAATTCCACAGCCGTAATGCAGGTAATGGTGACACTAATCATATTGATGTACAAATGCACAAACTGTATCACAGGCCTTTTGTCCATTTCATAAACACACAAACTGTTTCCACACAGACACAGTTCAGTTCATCATTAGTCTAACTATGAGCACAGATCAGCTGAACTAAAGCTCCACTGACAAACCTTTCAATGATTATACTCCATTCTGAGGATGAGTGATGGGTGTTGGTGGCACAGAAAACTGAAAATAAACCCAGTTAGGCTGTGGTCAGATCACAAGCATCATTAAGTCAGATTTTTTGCTCAGATCAGATTTGACTATCTTGATTCACATCCATAAAAGAAAGTGACCTGTTTCTGTAATGTGAACAGATCTGTCTCTGAAACAGCATGTAGGCGCACATTGATACATTTATGCTCGCCAACAAAGCAAGGAATAGACCAGCCGCTCTCTACCTAATGACAATGGTCAAGTCTCGAGTCGCACCTTGAGCTTCTAGGACAGCTCAGCTTGACCCGCCTCCGCAAAGACACGTAGAAGACTGGCATCAAGGTTCTCCTCTGTCCTGGCACCCAGGTGGTGGAACAAAGCAGAGTCTCTTTGTGGAGCACTTAAGCAGCGCTAGTTTAAAACACTTATTGTAATACATTATAAAGCTCTTATATTGTGTATAATTGTGTATCTTTCCTTCTTTCTAGGTATTAGTGATGGTGATAGTGATTAGCAGTTTGGACTCTAATCTGTCTGTACTAGCCGAGATAATTCTCTTAATGGAGACAAAACACTTTTGTACATCAGTCTGGATAAGAGAGCCTGACAAATGCCAGAAACGTAAATTTTATGCACATCACCTCCATCACCATTAACAAAAAGCGTCATATATGTACAAGGTTGCCAGATTTGTGAAAACACAGTCACAGGTGAACCTTCAGGGGTTCAGACTTTTTAAGCTTCTTCATATGTCTGTGAGTGCAGATTTTGGGGTAGTTTCAGCTTGTGTAGTTTTTTTAAGACACTGGGCTGGAGGATTTTGTGCATCTGGCAACCCTGTATTTGTGAGTTTTAAAACTGGTAAAACAAACGTGTTAGTATCTGATGTGTGATGGTGTTTTGCTCAGACGGACAGTACACAGCTGGAGGACTGTACATGATCAGGTGAATAAAAGCTGCTTTTACTGTTTTAGCTCTGTGTGTAAACAAGAGAGACGTCAGAACTGGTTTAACACTAAACACACTGAATTTCCCCGACTTATGTGTACAGACAAAAAAAAACATAAAATCCTGACTGGTCACATTCATGACACATGCTCACACATCTGAGATCAGACTCGGGTCACATTAAGGGAAAAAAATCTGATTTGAGTCACTTCAGCCTGGTAAATGTGAACATAGCCATAGTGATTCTTGCAGCAGGCTCCAGATCCAAACACATTACAGGCTCAATTCAGCAAACTGAGGCTAAAATTAAGTTTAATGACATAAAATAAGTGTTTAAATGACAGATAATAAACTCACACATCTAAAAGTGTAAAGTGACTGGTGTGGTCGCCAAGTTAACTAGCATTAGTTAACTAGTATTTCCTGATTATGCTTTAGAAACCAGGCAGATGTAAAAATAGACCACAGCTTATTTCCCCAGTCTTCCCTGTAAGAGTTATATAATTATATTATTATAAAATTAAATACAATTATATTTATCCATCCATCCATTATCCCACTGCTTAATCCTTATCTGGGTCAATATATATATATATATACTTTCCCATGTTTAGACTCCAATTTCATAGTAACATAAATTAACTAGTGCACACTTGATGTAATATTAGAGACAATATCAGTCGTTTCAACATTTCTGTGGTGTCTACTAAGATTTCAGGCCTGTGTGTACATAAGGGATGTTTGAAAGGACGTTTTTGTATTAATTAATGAAGCATCTCTTCCTGGAGCATGTGGAAGAGGCAAATACACCTACCTTCATCTGTACCATCCATGATGGACACACTGTCCGTCCTGTGGAAGAAAGGAGATGCACTGAACACCTCCTTCACCTGCAGAGAGACAGAGAGATTTAATACATACTATAGAGTAAACCGTTGTTTTGTATATCTCATACTGTTCAGACTTGACTGGTTACTTCAACCCTTTTTAAAAAGACAAACTCAAATAAAGCTGCTTATGTGGTTTCTGATCAATAAACATGGATAACGTGTTACAAAAATCAGGCTTCAAGATGCGTCCTCCGTTTTAAACTACATAATGTAGTTTTAACCATTTTTATACATAAAGCACTCTTCATGGAAAAGTACTAGAAGATTTTGGAACACTGCTGTGAGGATTTGATTGCATTCAGAGACAACAGCCCAGCACGATGGATGACCACCACTCCACAATTCATCCCAAAAGTACTGGATGGAGCAGAGAACCCAGATCCACTGCTCTACAGCTCAAAGCTGAGCCCTGCCCACACTTGGCTTGAGACATGGTGCCAATAGTTTATGTTTAGTCCAATTCTATTGGCAGCAAGCTATGTGTGCATATCTTTGGCAACTTCAAGTAGTGCATTCATTAGAAGTTTCCACAAAATGATGTCCAGATCATCTATATCAAATAGTGTCCACACAATTGGTCTGAGGCAATGGTGTGATGACTTTGGCATAAATTTAATGCAATGCTAATTGCTAGTGTGGATGTTTCCATTACTTGTTAGCTACATTAGCCTTGTAGCTCCAGTGTCAAACTAAAACATCCAACGTCAGGTACCAAACATGTCTAAGGGGGCAAAAAAAATTATGAAAACGATCTCTAAACTCTTTCAGAACCCAGGTCTGAGATGGAATGGGTGAGCATGGCCTCAGTGATGCAGTTAAACAAACCTGTTTAATGGCTGCTTCAAATAGTGTTTCAGTGCTATTCCACATCACAAAGAACTTCACGTGTACTAGGAAATGTGAATGACTGAGCAAACAATTACTGAAAGCAAGAACAGGTTTCTCATCCAGAACCTGACACGGCAGACTGACAGGAAACACAACAATTCTCAAAGACACACAGAACAACTTTCCTACGGAATCTAGGATACTCCAGTCTTACTCACAATAATGTCACAATATATTATCCTCACTGGCCAGTTTAGGTACATATAGCCTGTATCTACACTCACTGTACATTTTAGCTCCACTGACCAATCAGCACTTTGTATTTCTACAATTACACACTGTAGTCCATCCGTTTCTCTGTATATGGTGGAACCTCGGGTTCCGTTTGCTCTGGTTATTGTACAATTCAATTCTCCTTCACATTTTTAAGGAAATTTTTGTCCCAGTTATCATTCATCTGCCCAGTTTTTGTCGGCGTGCCCATGTGTCTTGCCGCCGATTTTGCAAAAACAAAGCATCCACCCACACATTTGTTGTTCATTCTGTCTTTGTTTCTCATTGTTTCTCTGCCACTGTTTCTAGTTGATAAAGCTCAAAATAAACAAACAAAAAGTTACATTAAAGCGACGGCGCACAGCGCTGCCACCTGAAGACAGGTGCAACAATAACTAGGGGCAGAGAACCCCAAGAACGGGTATACAAAACAAAGGCTGTGGCTGGACCACACTGAGTCGAAAACAGAGGGTCAACCTGTAAGAGTGATGTTAAATGTTCATTTATCCATTTCATTGGTCTTTTATATTTATTTCTCATTGTGTTCTGTATGTAAAACTATAGTTATTCTATACAACATTTATTTCTGTTAATATTTAGGAGTATCTGGAACAGATGAATTGGATTTACAGAATTTCTTATGGGAGATACTGCATCAGTTATCATTTGTTTTGGTTATCATCAGGCATTTTAGAACAGATTAATGATGAAAAACGAGGTTCCACTGTAGTTTGTTTTCCTTGTTCTTGAATGATCAGGACCTCCACAGAGCAGGTAATATTTAGGTGGAGGATCATTCTCAGTGACACTGATGTGGTGGTGGTATGTTAGTGTTTGAGCTGCTGGAGATGTTAAACATTGTGTCCAGATGTAAAGTCAGAGACAGCAGCTCAGCACAGTTTGTGTTGGTCCTCTAGTCCTTTATTGGTGATGCTGTTGGCTGGCGGGTGCACGATTTTCACTTCAGTAGTAACACTGAGGTGTTTAAAAACATCAGCAGCTCTGCTGTGTTTGGTCAATTCATACACACACTAACACACCAACACCACATTAGTGTCACTGAGAATTATACACCTGCTCTGTGGTGGCCCTGACTACTGAAGAACAGGTGAAAGAAGGCTAACAAAGTAAACAGATGGACTACAGTCTGTAATTGTAGAACTAGTGCACCTGTGTAATCAGTGGAGCTAAAATGGACAATGAATACAAGGTACCTAATAAAGTGTCCAGAGATGATATTTTGCCAGGTTCTTGCCCATACACAGCCTTACTAGACTCTGATGTTCCAGAGGTGTGAGGTGGTCTGACCTTGTCCAGAAGGGTTGAAGCCTTCTCCCCGGGGAGCAGCCTGAGTCCTGCAGTTGCTCGGAGAGCCAGAGGAGTGGTGGCCCAAAGACTTGCAGGCACGGCTTGTTTCGCCACATCCAACAGCTGAAGCAACCCTGTTTTACACTAAAACACAGCAGTATGAGACACATCAGCACAGGCTCTGGCTCAATAAAATGGTGATTTGGTCCAAAATGTAATCAAAGAGAAGACACGTCTGACGTTTTTCACTGGAGATTTGAGGCTAATGTAGCTTAGAGCTAGTCAATTAGCATTCTATAAACTGCATTTATTATAGTGTATCTGCAGTCACTCACCACAAAGCGGAATGTTGTGAAAAAGTTATTTTTCATTCATAATTCCAAAAAGTAAAACTTTGCTTTAATGTTGATCCGTGCAGCTCATGAATCATGAATCAAGTATACTGTAGTAATATTGTGGTGATCTGTGTAGGTAGCTGACGAGAACTTATTTACAGGTTCCAACACAACAGCAGGAAATTCACATGTATTCACATTTAATGAGCGACAAAGTCAGACACAAACAGGGAATACTTATGGACAGTAATCTAGAAACACATGAGGGGGAGGTAGAAACAATCACACGATGTGACGGGGGGTGTGAACACGAAGCATATGACAAAGACAGACAAGCCAAGAGGCCACGGAATGGAGCAGCCTTGGAGCAGTGTTGGCACTGTGGGCAGCTGCTGGGCATCTCCATAAAGTTTCTCAGCAGATTGAAGCATGAAGTGCTCTAAAATCTCCTGGTAGATGCTGTGTTGACTTTGTAGACCAACACCAGCAGAAGACATGACACCTCAAAGCATCCCAGACTGCAGACACTTCACACTGGACTGCAGACACGTCACACTGGACTGCAGACACTTCACACTGGACTGCAGACACTTCACACTGGACTGCAGACAGCTCTGACTGTGTGTCTCTCAGACTCTAGCAGCTGATTTGCTAATGAAACACAAACCTGACTTTCATCTGAAAAGAGGACTTTGTACTGACTAACAGTCCAGTTCTGGTTCTGCTCAGTCCAGGTCAGACACTTCTGATGTGGTCTGATTCAGGAGTGTTGATATTATGAATGTGACAGTTGTAGCTCTGAGAGATTCACTATTTGTACTTTTTATAGTCATTTACTCAAACTCTTCATATTCTAATCATCTGAGATTCTGGATTTCTGAGTTTAATGAGCTTTAAAACAGACTGATCAACATTAAAACAACAACAACAAAAAAAACTGTTGAAATGTGGCACTTTATGTGTAATGAATATCAAAATATATGTAGGCCTACCTTGTCTGGTTCATCAGCAAATGCAGAAAGTCCAGGCTTTATTGCTTTAAATGTCTCGTGTCCTAATTTAGGAGCCTCTGTTGAAACAAAACACCATGTCAAATTGTCTGTTGCTAACACAGCTATAGCCGCCACTGTTAATATTAGTAATAAATGAGAAAAGTGTATTTCCTGAAGGAAATACAGAATGGTTGTGCAGGTAACGTGGTTCCCACTTCCAGGCAGTTGCTACTTGTTCATGAAGGTGTTATTGGTAGGGGGTTGCTATGGTATCTCAGGTGGTTGCTATGAAGTTGCTAAGTGGTTGCTATGGTATCCTAGGTAGATGGTATGGTATATCTATGTGGTTGATATGCTATTGCATCCGTTTACTTTAGAGTTGCTAATTGTTTGGTATTGGTGTTGCTATGGTGTCTCAGGTAGTTGCTATGAAGTTGCTTGTTGGTATGGTATCACAGGTGGATGTTATGGTATTCTAGGTGCTTACTATTACTTTGCCAAGTAGCTGTTTCTATGGTATTGCTAACTGGATGCTAGAAGGGTGTTATAGTGTGTTGAGGTGGCTGTTGCCATGATGTTGCTTAGTGGTTGCTAGGATTACTTCTAGGTATTTGCTAAGTTATCCTAGTTTGTTGCTATAGTGGTTCAAGTGGTTGCTGTGGTACCCCATGTGGTTTGTTGGGTGTTACATAGCATTTGTATTATTTTTACTTTACATTTGCAACCCAAACTTTTGCACCCCTTTCATTTCTATTTGAAACAATCAGCAAAAATGCAGACACACATATACGGTAATCAAATGTATACAAGCCTGCATCACACAATCACACCAAACAATCTGGAGCTGGAACAGTGTCTATATCTTAAAAACATCAGAATGAGATACTCAGCAAAAATCCAATAGAGCTGCACAACCATAATAAAGCCAAACATTAAAAACTGACTTAACTGAACGACTACAGACCATGTGGTATCAGAAATCATTGTGTGACTGGCTTAAAAAGAATCACTATATGATCACATTGTGATGAAGCCCTTATAACTACACAAGACTGGTGCACTAGAGCAGGAACTCTATGCAGGCCTCTGCTCCTCCAAAAACTGGACTGTTTTATATAACATCCACATCCACACAGTATGGAAACAGATTACATAAAAGCCATGTGCTGGAAATCTGGGCCAAAGAGGACATTTAGGACTGACATTAAGAGATTTTGATTAACTACTGTGACTATGCTGCGAAAAAAAAAACAAACTCTGGGTTTATATCTGAGTCAAAGTTTTAGCGTAATCATATAATAGCAGATATAAACAAATACTTGAGTCCAAGATAAAAACCTCACTCTTCAGTGACCTCTCTCTCCCCATCAGGCTTAAGTGGAGCGAGTGTGACTGTGTGTGTGTGTGTGTGTGTGTGTGTGTGTGTGCCAAACAGCAGTGGCTTAGAGTAATATTAACATAAATGGCAGGTGCTTGCCATCCATTATAATATGACAATCATAGGTTTAACAATAAAGCCCAAAGCAGCACTTAACTGATTTAGCTTAATATTATGATGCGATAACTAAGCCATTGGCAGAGCTCTGCTGAAAGTTGCCACAGGCTGGGTAAGCCTAATAAAGGCCGGAAAACTGGAGGCGGGACAGAGCTAGAGTTACATAGATTTACTATCACCATTTACTCAACATAATACAACATAACTGTTAAGGGCTGCAGGTAGGGCTGTCACGATTATTACATATCACATTAATTACAATTATTCTAGATAATCACAACTACATTAGACAATCACAACTATTTTAGATAATTGCACATACTTCAGAGAATCACAATTGTTTTAGGTAATTGTAATCGTTTTAGTTAATCACAACTAGTGCTGGGCAATAAAAACAATCTCGATTTGTTTAATAATTTTTCCCTTGATGACGATGATAAGCACAATAGAATTCGATAAGCATTAATGTTCATTTCCATTTCACTTCTAAGCAGCTTGACAGTGAGTTCTGAAGTGTGATACTGCTGCTCGTTAGACAGATCCTCCTCACTAGCGCCGCCACCGGTTACACCATAATCACACAGCACACTATCAGACCGCACACTGAACTGCATGCTCCATTGTAAGAGCGCATGAGAGCTCAAAAAAGGGGTTAAACCGAATGTACACACGAGCAACGAGCAGAAACAGCTTTGAGGTGAGCAGAGAAACGAGCAAACAACAACAGCTTGAGCTGAGAGACGATATCTGCATCTTTGCACAGCTGCATGAGTCACTGCACACTTCATGCTGCTGCGCATGTGCATCTGTCTCTGCTTGCCTCTCACTTTTCTGCTCCATTCTGAAGTTTCTGCTCACGCATAATTACAACAAGAAATATGTCAGAGGTCAAAGGCTTGCTAATATGTTAAGTGAAGTACATTAATAGTTCTAAAGGTTTAAAACTTTTTTTATCTTGTTAATAATTTCTTTTGTTTCACAGTTACATTTTCTACTTCTTTGCAGGACACATAACAGAGTAGTATATTTTGTTATTTTAAAAAATTGTTAGACATTTTTACCTCTTCTGTGCAGGGGAATAAAAATGTAAATTTACTAAGTTTAGTTCCAGTGAAATCTTTAACTGTGTATTTGAGTAATTTGCATTCTGTGTTCCTGTATATTACGTTCTGGCAATAAACAATTGAATATTTTAAATAGTAACATTTCATGTATTTAGTCTGATGTTTTTAGAAACATGTTATTTTAAAACTATGACAGTGTTAGAAAATTTAGTATTGATCAATATAGAAAAAATTATCGTGAAAATTTTTTTGGCCATATCGCCCAGCTCTAATCGCAACTATATTAGATGATCACATTTATTCTAAATAATCACAACTACTGTATATTAGACAATCATAACTCTTTCAGATAATCACAATTATTTTAAACACAATTATTTTGAATAATCACAATTATATTAAATAATTGCAACTACATTGAACAATGAAAGTATTTTAGACAGTCACAATTATTTTTGATAATCAAAACTATTTCAGATAATTACAGCTATATTACTTAATCTCAACAAATATATGTCAGCAAAATATATTGACCATGATAGCCCTGGTTGCAGGTTACATATAACCAAAAAAGACTGGTTAAGGAAATACAATAGCACATAGAATTCAATTCTTTCAGTTAACATCAGGCTGACATGTAATAAAATGACAACTGTCTGTATGCTAAACTTTAAAACCGTGTAGATTCCTATTTAAGACAATTTAAAGATTTTAAACTTTAAAACTAATGCCTACTATATAATAAAATACAATTTCAGAGACTTTACCACAGATAAGCTATGTAATCATATATATGCCTTGTCTCCTGTTTCTGGTGGCACCTTAGCTTGAGGGTGTCCATAAATTTTAGCCTACTTTAAAAAATACTCCAGCATTTTTCGGCCTAATCCCAACTCAGAAGTTCAAAGTTTTTTTTTCTGTTGCCAGTGTAAAAAGAAATACACAATCAAAAACACTGCAGCATTCCCATCATTTTACAAACAGACACATTTAAATATTATAACTGTGTTTTGCCAATATTAAATAAGCTTTAATTATGTGACAAAGCAGCACATCATCATAGTATTTTAATGTATTATGCTTCAGTAACCATTAAACTGAGCAGCGATAGTCCCATGAAGTCTTCCCATTCATTCACATTTACCAAGTCTATATGCACATACCTTCTGATCACATACTCGACAATAAGCATTAATCTTTATTACCATTGGGCTGCATCAGAAACTGGAAGACGTGGATTCTGGTCCCAGTGCTTCCAGCATCAAACATGATCCCATACTGAAAATTTTCATCAATCACTTCAGCTGACGTTGGACGTTTACGATGCTCCAACGTGGATGGATACTCCAGTGGCTGCTTGGACACCGCCGAGAGTTTGCTATCAAAGTGCCGTTTGACGTAAGTGAGGTAGACCACCACACAGCCCAGCAAGAGAAAGATGAAGGCCACTTTGGGAATCTTCATAATGGAGGTACAGGACAAGGTGGTAGAAATGGGAGTGTGTCTGTGTGAAGTGTTTTCTCCTTTAGGGCCACCCACTACCTGCTGAAAACAGAGACAGATATTTTACACTCAAGCTCACACAAAGAGCGATTGTCATACTGTGTTTTGACAGCAAGCCATTGTAGTCGATTTGTCAGTTCACCCTTGACATCAGCCAGCCTGATGTATGTTTACCCGTTTTCAGTGAAACAGCTAGTGTTAGCATTACTGTCTTTAGGTAGCTTCTAGAGCTGTCCGTTAAGTTAAACATATATTTTCTGGGCAAGAAAATATGAGATATTATCACTAGAATAGGAGATATTATCCCATAAACAACCTCAATAAACACAATTAATCACTAGAATTGGAGATATTAGTCCATAAACAACCTCAATAAACACTATTAATCACTAGAATAGGAGATATTAGTCCATACACAACCACAGCAAACACTATTAATCACTAGGACAGGAGATATTAGTTCATAAATATAGTCCATAAATAACACAAATAAACACTATTAATCACTATGGGATATTAGTGCATAAGCAATTACAATCAACACTATTAGTTAAGGATATTAGTTGGACTGGGATTGTGAATTTTCTAAGAAAATGTATCTAATATGTATCTAAGATTTTGGCTGATTAATATCCAGAACAACAAGTTTGAGATGCATCAGGGTTTTTTTTCCAGTTTGGCCAGTTTGCCTCTCTTTTCCTTCTACAAAGACACTGAAGACCAAATCACTGCCACATTGCACTTTTGTGAATACGGCACAAGCTGGTCTCTCTGGTGAGCTCATGTTGGGTGTGTCCCACCTCCCCTATCAACATCTTCAATTAACACTATTAATCACTAGGATATAAGATACTTGCACATAAACAGCCTCAATATCACTAGGAGATATTAGTCCATAAACAAACCTCAGTAAACACTATTAAATACTAGAATATGATATATTAATCCATAAACAACCTCAATGTACACTACTAATTATTATAAAATATAGTTCATAAACATGTCCAACTTTGAGAGTTTTTGTCACTTAATTGAAATAGCTGGTGTGAAGTAAAAGCTCCACTAAAGCTCCACTCCATTAAAGAGAACGAGTGATTCACAATACTGATATATTACACCATATCTAGTGTATACAGTAATAGGCTAGATATACCGTTCTGAGAAAAATGAAAAAGGCCACTCCAAATGTCCAGCCTTGAATGTGAAGTCCATCAAAATTATCTGTAATGTGACTAAGATGATCAAGGTCAGAAACCATGAAAACAAAGAACTTATTGTACGTAATACTGATCTGTGAAGTTAAAAGACCAGTGATATGTTTAAAAATCCATTTAAACGTGCTTTCTTTATGTGATGTGAGGTTTGCACACACTGCAATTTCTGTAAATAGATATTTTTATTTGTTAATTTATTTATTACATTTTTCAAGTACTTTCAGTAGTGTCTAGAATAAAGCAAAACTTTTGATATTACTGAAACACAGACGTATAAAAATTAAAACTAGAGAAACTGCCTCTTTACTGTGTCCCACAGTCTGTGGGTCTGTTGTGATCAGAGTAAGAACAGGTGAAGTCTACAACAAAATAACTCCATTATTTCTGTTATACCTGGTTTTATCTTGCCAGACGGGACTCCATCTTCTGTCTGTAGTCATTTTTATCATGTCAGGCATGGTACTTCACCGAAATTAGACATAAAACACCTTTTATTCGCGTTTACATCCGGCTAATAAAGTGACAACCTGGCCGAGTGTCTCTTCTTGATTACGTCACGGAGTGTTGATGACGTGGACGCGGAAGCGCTGCTCACATAAACGCAGCAAGTTTTGATCGTTAATACTTCAGTTATGAAGCGTTTATTGTGTATTTACAATAAAGCAAAAAGCTTACGTTTTCTAATAGTACACATTTACGCCTGCGTTTTTTCTACCAATATTACCAGTCCGGTAAAAGCTACTTAAGTTATTTAATTAAAAATCTGTTATTATAATGTAATACAGTATGAAAACTATAATTAACTGGTGTAATATGACCTACGATAAAGTACAACATATTTTGGAGCAAAATTGGCAATCATTTTAAAATATTTCTTAAAATGATGCTGTTAATAATAATAATATATGTAAATGTCAATATAATTGTCATAGTCATTTGTATGTGGTCCATGAATGCTCTCCACTGGTGTCCCACAAGGCTCAGGACTGGGTTCCTCATATTTTCTCAATATACACTCATTCTCTTGGTGAAATAATTTCTTCTCATGGATTTTCATACCACTGTTATGCTGATAACACTCAACTGAATTTTTTTCTACCCTCCTTCTGGCACTCAGGTATCCAGCTGCATCTCAGCATGTTTGGCTGACATCTCTACATTACAGTGTCATAATCCACCACCTGAAGCTCAACCCCAGCAAGACTGAGTTTTTATTAATTCTCAGAACCCCTGTTTTGCATCTTGAACTTCTTTCCTGTTTGAGAACTCCATGGTTGTTCCATCTCAAGACATAATAAGCTTTGCTTTGATCCTGGATGACTAGTTATAGTTTTCTGCTTACTTCAAACTTTACTTGGTCGTGCAGATTCCTCCTCTTCAACATTAAACGGATCCGACCCTTTCTAACTTAGGATGCTACCCTTGCCAAGCTTGTCCAGTCTCTTGTCATCTCAAGACTTGACTACTGCAACTCGCTCCTGGCTGCTCTTCCTATGCGAGCCATCAGGCCCCTCGGCTGGTCTTCAATCAGCCCAGGTTCTCTCACGTCACTCCACTGCTGTGTTCACTTCACTGGCTTCTAGTACATAGTAAATCTGCCAGTGTTAAATCAACACTGTTAGAGTTAAATTAACACTGAGGGTGTCAAAATGTAACACTCCCAGTGTTAATTTAACTCTAATAGTGTTGATTTAACACTCATATATACCAACGCACTCAGAGGAAAGTGCAGGGTCACTAGTTTCAAATGGAGCAATCAGTAGACGCCTGAGCCAGCGGATATTACAATGTGTGAGGGATAGGGAGAGAGAGTGCCATCTACCCGCCCAGAGAGAGCACTGCCAATTTTGACCGGGATTCAAACTCAGGATCCTCTGGACATAGTGTCAGCGTCTTAGCCCGCTGAGCCACTCAGGGCCTGATTTTTGGTTTTTAAGATCTGTTCTGTAAATTTCATTTTTAATGTGATGATCTTTATGGGAAATTATTATCTACATATCTACATATCTAAATCCAACACCTGAGCCACGCTTTAAAGTCTTTAGTAATTAAATGTGGCCCATTTATTAAGTCTTTCAAATGTCTAAGCAACAAAAAACAAAAAAGCTTAAGTATATGATATATGAAAGATGGAAGTTTTAAAGTGTTGATATGTTTTATTAGTATGCCTTTTTTGTTTCTCTCTCTCTCTCTCTCTCTCTCTCTGTTCAGTGTTGACAAATGTACACACACACAAACACACACACATATATAAGTTTTATATATTATAAAACATATAAGCTCTATGGATGTAAGTGTAAACATTTCATTAGTGCATAAACATCCTCAATAAGCATTATTAATCACTAGTATAGGAGATTTGGGATTTTGAAGTTTCTTAGAAAAATATGTCTAATAACATCCAGAGCAACAGGTTTGAAATGCATCAGGTTTTTTCAGTTTAAAAGAATATTTTGCCCCTCTTTTCCCTCCAGAGACACTGAAGAGCCAATTACCACCACATTGTGCTTTTGTCAATATGGCACCAGCTGGTCTCCCTAGTGAGCTCATGTCGGGGGCCATCCCACCTACACCAGACCCCCAGTTTTGTTAAAGTTTACTGAGCTGAGGCAACACGGTTGACCCTCAGCATTTCTCCATTCATTGCCTCAATTAACCATCATTAGGCCTGAGATATAGGCCAATCTGTGTTCAATAGCTGCGCTTTCTCATTTTCTCATGTGACACATGCGACGCCATGCATGGAACAACCTCCACCCGCCAATGCATGAATATATATTAACCAAGGGAGTGACCCATATTGAGAAGGCCTGGCTGGGCGTGACAGGAGGAGGATGCGGAGGAGGAGTGTGGAGATAGCTTTACTGATGTTCAATTAAAATTTCTTAAAGTGGTAGTCTAACAAAAAATTATAATAATAACTTGCACTCATTTTACAGACCTGGTCTCTCAGATATCACAGATTGTAGAAGAAATGTTAGATTTCATAAATTAAACTGCATAGAATAGAAGGATTTTACAACAGCAACTTCACCACAGTTTCATTTATGTAACACCTTTACCAAAATCTTTATAGCAATCAGCAAAGTACAGTCAACAAAACAGCTCACAGTTTCCCAGAGAAGTGGGGTGAGGTTAGGGAGATAATCCAGGGTCTAGCAACTATGTAGTAACAGCATGGCAACCACTTAGCATCATAGAATCACCTGGGATACTGTAGCAACTGCCTGTCAACCAGCTGGGATACCCTAGAAACACTATAACACCCTAGCAACTAGCTGGGATACCCCAGTAACCATATATCAACACCTTACAACTGGGAACTGCTAAGTTGCACAATTGTGCATTATCTTCCCTGTCCTAGTTTATATAGCACTGTATACCAACACTTCAAATCAAAAGAAATAAATGTTTATTTGTCACATACACAATCATACATGGTACAACTGGCAGTGAAATGCTTAGATAACTGTCAATTCACATTTGGAAAAGAAGGGGTGGGGAGGGGGGGTATGTAGGGTGACAAAATTCTAAAATAAAATATAAAATAAGAGAATAGCAAAAAGACAATATATGAGAATGAAGAAAATATAAAGAAGAAGAGATTCTTGTGCAAAACATGTAGATAATATGCAAAATATACAAATATGCAAATATACAAATGTACATTCATGGTTAAATTGTAAACATTGGTGGTAGATCAAGCCTATCATGACAGTGTCATCAGCAAACTTTTTGATGGTGTTGAAGTTCAAAGTGTCCACATAGTCGTTGGTGTACAGTGAGTAGAGCAGGGGGCTCAGGACAAAGCCTTAGGGGCTTAGGGGTCAGTTAGGATGTTTGAGATCCAGTGGCACAGAGATGGATGGAGTTCCAGATCATCTTCAAGCTGAGTCTAGAGGGGATAATCGTGTTAAATGCTGAGCTGTAGTCAACAAACTGCATTCAAACATAATTATCCCTCCCAGTGTTTAGGTGTTAGAGTGTGGTGTGGAGCAGGTGAGAGATGGCATCGTCTGTAGAGCAGTTGTGGTGGTAGAAAAACTACAGAGGATCCAAGATGAAGTCTCTGATCAGCTTCCCAAAGCAATTAATCACGACTGTTTTCAGAGCTACAGGGCATTAATCATTGAGGCGGGCTGGCTGGGGTTTCTTTGGGAAAGGAACGATGACAGATTTTTTGAAGTAAGATGGGACGCCTTCAGTCAGGAACAGGTTGAAGATTTCAGTGAAAACAGGAAAACGTTGGTCTTTGAGGATGCGACCACTGATGCCGTACGGCCCCCTGGCCTTTCTGGGATTCTCTATCCTGAACACTTTCTTGACGTTTCTCACCATGATGGTGAGGGGGCATTGACCTCTGGGAATCACCACACCGTTAGTGACATTAGCACCGCTAGTACTGTTAGCACTATTAGCACAGTTTGCGCTGCCAGTAGATGCCTCAAAACAAGCAAAAAATTATTTCAGCTCGTTCACCAGAGAAGAGTCCACTCTGACCAGTCTGGATATTGGGCTCTTGTAGTCCGTCATTGTCTGAAGTCCATGCCACAGGGTTTTATTATTTATAAATAATTTATAATTTATAAAGACTTTTATTGTTTTTTTAAGTGTATCATCCATCAGTTTCCCCACAAAGTCTATGACTAATCCTGTAAACACGTTGACATCAACAGAGTTACGTTGAAATATGTCCCAATCAGTGTCTTTCAGAGCATCTTCCAGCATGTCCACTGATTGATCCTTCCACCTTGTCAGCTCCCTCTTAACTGGCGGGTCTTGCTTGAGCCTTTGTTTATATTTTGGTAGGAGAAAAATTGCAGCATTGACAGACTTCCCAATTACTGAAGAAAACTTGGAAGGGAGGTAGATTGGACAAAGCTTTAGGGCGAGTAATTCCAGATGCGGACAGCAGGAGCAAGTGAGAGGCACAACATTGCTGTTATCACACCAGCTGATGTTCACCATCATGCAAACCCTGCCGTCTCTTTGCTTCCCCGAAAAAAGATTTAAAAAGAAAACGTGAGTTAAACTTAAGATAAACAAGTAAGTTGTGAACAGGAGCAGTCGTGATGGCAGCCGACCTCACCGACCTCTTTAATACTTTACAACAATCAGCAAAAGTACAGTCAACAAAACAGCACACACAGTTTCCCAGACAACAAGCGAAAATCTCTGCAGTCCATAGTCTAGAATGACTCTACTTCTCCAGTAAAAAGTTATTATCTCTGGGAGAAAATCTCTCTCAGGAAGACAGGAAGTCTAGAAGCTCTGATGTAGCATCACATTTCAGCAGAGCACAACTCACTTAACCTGGGAAAAACACATGAGTTCAGTTTTGGCATCAAATTTTCATCCTCTTGAGCACCCACATCATCAACTATTTCATCTCACATGGTTAGTCTACAGTACATGACTCCAAAATTTGAAGTAATGTCAGCACATATTTTTTGTTTTTTAACCTAAAGCCTAAACCATCAGATGATTGCTAGAAAACTCTTTGAAACTGGTGTGTATTTGACATTTGACCAATTACAAAAAAAGAAATGATATAACACATTGTATTTGTAATTTTGTTTTGTCAAACAAAACAAAATACATACAGAACACAAACTTTTTTAACCGCTTAAACACTGAGTTTCCTTTACATTTTTATTCAAGTCATTTCAAATCTGCATGTTTAAAACACTGGGGCAAAATATATGTATCTGATTGTATACATCATTGTTTTCTTATACATGATCTTATTGCTCTAAAATGTCCTGGTAGACGCTGCGCTGACTTTGGACTTGATATAACACAGTGGACCAACACCAGCAGATGACATGACTCCCCAAAACATCACTGATTGTGGAAACTTTACACTAGACCTCAGCTTGGATTGCGTGTCTCTCCACTCTTCCTCCAGACTCTGGGACGTTTGTTTCCAAATGAAATGCAAAATTTACTTTCAGAGATGGTTTGAGAAGCCACCTGCTGGTGTTGGTCCACTGTGTTACATCAAGTCCAAAGGCAGCGCAGCCATCTACTAGGACATTAGAGCATTTCACGCTTCCATCTGCTGACAAGCTTTATGGAGATGTGATTAATAACCACAGTATCACTGTGCTGGGCAGTAAACTCACCTGACCTAAACCTCACAGAGCATCTATGAGCTAATGTCAAGAGGAAGATGAGAGACACCAGACCCAACAATGCAGACGAGCTGAAGGCCGCTATAAAAGTAACCTGAACTTCTACACCACCTCAACAGTGCCACAGGCTGGTCACCTCCATGCCATGCAATAATTAATACAAAAGGAACCCCGACCAATTATTGAGGGTATATACTGTACATACTTTTCAGCAGAACAACATTTATTTATTAAAACTTTTTTTAAAAACATTTTACATGGTTTAAGGCAAATGGATAATGATTTCGCATGCTGTTAGCATAATGCTAATCTCTGTACATTACTTGTTAGCTACATTAGCCTTGTAACTCCACTGCAAACTAAAGAAATAAACTTTAGACACCAGACATTTCTTTGGTCACTACATTTGGGATAAGGGAGAAAATTTGTAACTATCGCTTTAATGCAAGGTGTCTTTAAGAAGAGAGAGAGACGCCTTGAAAGGGCCATATGGTCACATTTAGTGTGTGTGTGTGTGTGTGCGTGCATGTGTGTGTGTATATCTGGGACACATGGTTCCAGAGGGCGTTGATTGCCTTGTGTGAGGCCTTTCTCTCTTATCAAAGATCAATGTAGGCGGGACAATGGGAGGGTAAAGGCCACAAATGTCCCACCAAACACCCCCTCCTCAAACTGTTGCTTTCTCCAAGGATGCACTGTCAGATACACACATGAGTTCACCCATTGTATCCATGGCAGTCATTAGCGGGTTATACCGGCAGTTTAAGTGACCCTCAGTCTTGTATTGTTCTACATTATTAATTGGCTAAATGGTGTCTGCACGGCTGTGAATTGATCGAACTGAGAAAACAGATGATGCTGGGGGGTGGGGTGGGTGGATGAATAATAATAGGAAAACTGTTTTTAATATATGGCTAAAACTCTACAATACCACAGCACACTAATGTGTATATACAAAAATATCATGCTGCTACCATCATACCAGTGTCCAAAAGTACATCCTTTATTTTTACCATTGGTACTTTAACCCTATTCACATTCAGCCGGTTGTCGGATTGATCCCTGGGCAGGTCATGACTGAAGTTCCCTTGAGCAAGGCACCTAACCACCAACTGCTCCCTGGGTGCTGTGGATCGGGCTGCCCACCACTTCAGGTACATGTTCTCACAGCCTAGTGCGTGTGTTTCACTGCATGGATGGGTTAAATGTGGAGGTTAAAAGTTCCCATTAGCTTGCATATAGACCCTCTTTATGTTTATGTTTGATTTAGAGATTTAGAGACAGTTTGCTTGTGAACAATGGCTAAGTTAAGCATTATTGCGTTGTGCTAACTGGTGTCTGTGTGTCTTCTCTGAGCTAAGCTAAGCTTGTGGTGTTTCCATGGGCGTGGTACAACACCTTTAACAACTTTGAATAAAAGTGATAATTTAAGCATGCAGTTAGCACAATGCTAATTGGTGAGGCTTCCTTTATGTTAGCTACACTAGCCATGTCTTTTTGTGTTACTCGTATTTAACCACTGCATATGAATCACAGCAAAAGTAAAGCCACCAACCCCGCCCTCCTACAACACTGATCTTTAAATATATAATTTAATCTGTTAGTCCCTAATAGCTTTTTTACCCATTTAATAGGTCAGACAACATGGTTAATGGCCCTGTAATCTGTGTCCTACCATCAAACATTTTTTAACAATGATAATGACAACAACACATTAGCCCTGAGCATTGGATGTGGAGATTTATATAGAGGCACTACTCAGCGCATTTACGGCTCATTATTGCGAAGCACTCTCCACAGTGAGATTAATAATCCAACTAAATTATTAAAGGCACGTCACATGGACATGTATATCATGGCTGTTTTACCTCTGAAATGGTAGACTAACTACAAAACAAGCAGAAATGATTCTTAGCTAATACAAACCGGATTCCAAAAAAGTTGGGACACTAAACAAATT